>SDVV010023109.1:0-12817 GCA_016164225.1 Gammarus roeselii | reverse complement strand
TATATGCGAAGACATAGCTCCAATAAATAGCTAGTGACGGTGGTTATTTCCCTGAGCAATTATTTCTTTTATGGCTTGTGACGGACCTCATTTTTCCCACAGTAATTACAATGAATAGCGTGTTGAATAAAGTTGTTATTCGTCGGAGTGAATGAAATATAAAAAATTATATTCCAGCTGAATGTTCTAAGTTTCTATTATTTTTCTGCTGTGGTCTGGAAGTCTTGTCCACATATCAAATGACAGTACTGGTCCCATACTTAGTAGGTTAGGAAGACTCGGTAAATGTAGGGTACATTTTCATCAAATTAGGTAATCAGCTTTCACATAGAGTCTCGTAGTTCTATGGAATTAATGAGTTCATGATTATTCGATCTTCAGCGTTTTCCAGTGAACAAACTTGCTGCTCAAGATACGGGGTCAACGAAAATGTCATTCTAAAAATCTAATATAACACGATTATTTATAAATGATTCCATTAATTAATTTTATCTCGTATCAAAAAATATCTACTGCATTCATACACTTAATCAACGGTGAGGTGATAAACTGGAATGCTAAAATGACATTGATGTTTCCTAGAACATATTGTGAATGGAAGTGCATTTTGGTTTTCGTGTGTATGTTTCCTCTGCCCTGCGCTACTTCAAGTTTGGCAGTACCATTTTGATCAGGTAGCGAAACAAGTTCAACAAATTTGTCTTCAGCTAACACAGCGGACAAGCTGAACCGTGCCGGTTTGGCCAAAATGAATAATCTAGAAAATTTCCTGTCTCAGTTGAGTTTCTTTCCTGCACGGCCGCCCAATTAAGGTCATATTTTAGTGGTAAGACGAGAGTATCCAAGCTGGGATACAAGACAATAGTTTATGAACTGAGATACAAGACGAGTTTCCGAGACGGGATACATTTTCACGGAATGACCGCTTCCAAATTGTTAACGAGGAAACTAACAGCCCCAAAAGCGGCTTCTCCTCGATTCTTTTCGCGACTGAGTTTCAGTTTTTTTTTCGATCCTATCACCAGGTTCCATCGTTCATATGACCGGTCATTGAACACTCTTATGAGCAGTCGAGGAGCAATCTTTTAATTCTATGAGCCCCAGTTAGTGTTTTACTAATATTTAATTAAATCTTATGAAAATATTTTGCACAAGTGTGTTTGTCACTGTTAGAAATTGCATGTGAACCTGCTGCGTCAACCGGCTTCCAGCGTTACCGGGACTTCCTGTACGTATTACAACTAATTTCGATAAATATTTCGGCATATAGGAATACTAAAGTGCACAGGAGCTGACAGCTGTTCGGAGTTTTTTCAATATATGGGAGAGTGTTTAATCAATTTGAAGAAGACGATGGAGAAAAATGTTTACTAGACGCGGGTCCGTTTGAATATTGCGCCCCTCAATAGGGAGAGCATTTGGTGGGGAGTGTAGAGTGTCCCTGCCTCGGCAAGGACACCATTACATGTGACTGCCTGATCTAGCCCCATCCAGACTAGGAGTAAACAGCTCTCTGTTCATACAACCTTGTGTTTCTAAATGAATTGTAGAGTAACTCCTTCCCCGTAGGGTTGCAATTTTTAATTACATCAGGTATACATTCTCGCTGGATTTCATCACTTGGAAGCAAATACTGGCGCCAACTGAGGGACCATCATACATGCCGCCGCAACTAACACCATTTTTAAGCTAACTAAGATCTTAAAACGAATTTATTGGGCTTTCATAAGACGTGCGCAATAACTTAGTTGTTTACTTAACTTTTCATCCGTTTATTCAATCGTAGAGTCTATTTTTTCTAAGGGTATGTGATATCAATCACAGCTATCGTGCAAACAACTTTATTGCAAATATTGAGAGGTGTTTGAACGCATTTACATTTCATTGATGACAATAAAACCGGCTTCCTAGTCCAATAATAATATATGAGGGTTTTATATGTTTGCTTTGACATTTCGATGGTATCTGTTGTGCGAAATACTGATACTGGCGAAGACACCACACCGAATTCCCCAGAAAGAAGAGTGGCCGACGGCAAGGCTCACCTCGCACTTCTCCTACACATACACTCCCAAGTAAATATAGCCCGTTTGCGGTAAAGGCTCCGACCGAGTCAGGAGTGCGATCCGAGGTCAGTGTCAGCAGCAGGGTCCTACAGTGGAACCGTTGTACTCATAATGGGTCATAGTAACCCACTCTCCCACGACCATCCCGCTGCTCAACGATACGCCATGGGCTGGAAAGCACAAGAGGACGGCGTCAAAACACATCCATTCAACACCATTTTCCATGACATACTCTCTCACTACTTTCATAGTTGTGTCTCTCCTTCCTAAAGCCTGCTTTGCTTTATCCATCCTTCCACACTTCGGTCTACCTCTAGGCCAACGTCCACTCCCCTCCGCCTTCATCACTCTGTTCACCAATCTACCATCATCATCTATTCTCACAATGTGCCCAAACCCTCTCAGAACACATGAATCTAATATGTCCACCAGCTTCTTCGCCATCCCGTTCTAAGATGAACAATGTCGTTATTATCTGGTCTCTGAGAGTTACTCCAGCCATGCCCCTCAAACATTGCATCATAAAAATATCCATTCTTTTCTCTCTTCTGCTCTCAACCCCAAAGTCTCAAGACCGTAGAGTCTATGAATTGTGACAACTACCCCTCATACAACCCTCTCTTTGCTTCCATCCGCAACGTCCTAGAGCTCAGTACACTCTTCAGTGCACCCAACACTTCATACCATTCCTTTCACCACTCCACCTCAGTTTCCACCAGTTTAGTCTCCTTCACAGGGCCCAGGTAGTTAAGCTGCTCCAACATTGAACGCTTAATAACTTAGTTATGTCAAACAAGTATTCAGCGAATTGTGTCTGCCAATTAAATGTTGTTATAGTAGAATAATATTCAGTTTATTGAATTCCTTCTTTTAATTCTCTAATGAAGACTAGTCGATTGACAGAAGAGCAGTTAAAGGTCACGAGTATATCGATATAATATCTTGACTTCCGTGCCACATTCCAGATGGCAATCTTGTCAAGGCTCGAACACTTCAGTGTGACAGTCTGACACAATTAACAGAATGTGTATCGAACGAGCACGTGAGAGCCAGTTTGATATCGTGACATATGTACCTTCGCTAATTAAATGAACTCCTGTAGGTCAATGTGATACGGATGAGTGAAGTGGGTGTCGATAGAATCATTAACGATGGTCATCGTTACACTCAGGGGACATAGTGGAAAAAAAACAATGAATCGTCATCCCTACCAAAATAATCAAATGAATTATTTTTATTGTACATGAAATTATGCGTTATTTGCTGTGTGTGAGTGTTTAAACGAATCAAATGGTTTATTGGAGCACAAACTTATGCGCCATATGGAGTGTATGAGTGTTTTAACAAATGGAGAAGTTTTATTGTTCCATGAATTGATGCGTCATTTGTTGTGTGTGAGTGTTTTAACAAATATAGTGGTTTTATTGTACCATGAAGTGATGGGTCAATTGCTCTGAAGGAGAGTTTCAATAAGTTGAGAGTTCTACGATAACTTGCATTGATTTCTGTAGTTGCTGGGAAAGAGTGATGCTTTTTTGAAGTGTTTGCATGTGGCTATGTAGTGATTATTTAATTTGCTGTGTAGGAGTGACTGGTGAGGGAAACCAGGTTAAAATTAGATGAGCTCTCTAAGGTTTCACTTCTCGCAAGGGACTCAGATTCAGATGAATGAAGCTATTGTAAACAGGCGGGCTAATTGAAGCTAAAATAACCGGTGGTCGTCGGCATGTTCCTGGACGCTGCTACGTAAACAAATCCTTGCAAGTAGAGAACATCCTTTAGCTATTCTTCAACAGTCGCAGTCTGTTGATGACTGAATAAATGTCAACAAAATACGGAACACGAATGGTCGCTATGCCATCAATAATGTTGTATTAAGATCAAAATTCAAAATTCATTTTTTTATAGACAACATAGTTTACAGACATTACACAATTAAAAAAAAAACAATTCATTACTTTATTTGAGAACTTAAAGAGGTTTTTAGGCCATTACACGAACACTATCATACGCTGTCTCCTCAACATAAAGCAAGTACTACTCACTTACACATAAGACAAGAACGATTGCAGACATTAAAGTAGCATACATATCCACATTAGAGCAGATCGGATTAGAATACAGATTAGATTAGATTAGAATACAAGGTTCTATTCCAGGTAGGATACCAATACAATGTTCATTTAGAACCCGCTTCACACAATATCATAGATCGAATCACCTGCAATGAAAGACACTAGCAAATATATTGTTTAATAATATTTAATAATATACAGGGCAGCCTTAAAATTCCGATAGGAGGAGTAATGCCTAAAATTTATTGGGAGAGAATTCCAAACCTTAGGAAGAGTGTATGCTTAGGCTCGCTGGGTTGTTGCCAATTGCCGAGAACTGGGGATTGGATTAATGCTATTATGAGTTCAATGATTGTGTTGTGGATACGGGAATTCTCATTGACCATTTTTGATGAAGGCTACTATGGCCAGTATAAAAAGTGCAGATTTGTTATTTTTAAAAAGCCAGTTTTTTTAGGAGTTGATGGGTGTGATCCAAGTTTCCATTTGTTGTGATAATTTGGACTATCTTTTATACAACAAATCAGTTTATCCAAATCAACATTTAATGTGGTAGCCCATACAATATTACCGTAAATAGGATAGGGGTAAATTAAATTGTAATACAAACCAACCAGTCATCGTAGAAAGGCATCGTAGTTAGCAGTATAGTGAGGCTGGACCACGAGAATAATACTCGTTAGACGAATCTACGTCTGTTTCTTGCTCTGACGCATCTGCTCGAGTGTCAGGCTGTCAGTTGCTCTGACGCTCGTGCTCGCAAGTTCGGCTGTCAGATGCTCTGACACTCGTGCTCGCACGTTCGACTGTCAGATGCTCTGACGCTCATGTTTGCATGTTTGGCTGTCAGTTGTTCTGACGCACGTTCTCGCATGTTTGGCTGTCCGTTACTCTGACGCTCATGCTCTCATGTTTATGCTGTCAGTTGCCGTGACGCACGTGCTCGCATGTTTGGCAGTCAGTTGCTCTGACGCTCGTGGTCGCATGTTTGGCTGTCCGCTGCTCTGACGCTCGTGCTCGCCAGTTTATGCTGTCAGTTGTTCGTGCGCTCGTGCTCGCATGTTTGACTGCCAGCTGCTCTGACGCTCTTGCTCGCATGTTCGGCTGTCAGCTGCTCTGACGCCCGTGCTCGCATGTTCGGCTGTCAGTTGCTCTGACGCTCGTGCTTGCATGATTTCCTGTCAGTTGTTCTGACGCTCTTGCTCGCATGTTTATGCTGTTTGTTGCCGTGACGCACGTGCTCGCATGTTTGGCAGTCAGCTGCTCTGACTCACGTTCAAGCATCGTTGTCTGCCAGTTACTCATACGCAAGTGCAGACTTGTCTGGCAATCAGTTGCTCTGAAAATCCTGCTCGCGTGATAGACTGTCAGCTGCTCTGAAGCTCTGAAGCTCTCTGAAACACGTAACTCTGACGCTCATGCTCGCATGTTTATGCTGTCAGCTGCCGTGACGCACGTGCTCGCATGTTTGTCAGTCAGTTGCTTTGATGCTCGTGCTCGCATGTTTGGAGGTCAGCTGCTCTGATGCACGTTCTCGCATCCTCGTCTGACAATTACTCAGGCGCAAGTGCAGGCTTGTCTGGCAAACAGTTTCCCTGAAAATCATGCTCGCGTGATAGACTGTGACTTGCTCTGAAGCTCGTGCTCGCATCCCCGTCTGACAGTTGCTCTGACGCTTCTTATCACCTGTCTGGTTGACAGCTTTATATAAAGCGTCCCGTTACGTGTTTGTTCTGGCTTCGTCAGGCAACAATTGAAAGGGATATGCTCCCGATGCATCACTGAATTCTTCCGTTCATACTCTAACGTTTATTTGCTGGGCCGCTGCTGTCAAGACGCGAACATGTTAGACGCGTCGTTGGCTGAGTAACAAATGCTTCTGGTTCCAGAGAAACCTTGTCAAGAAATGTTGCGACCGGAACAATAACGAGATAATTGCTGTCAAGGAATGCTATTTTAGTGAGAGAAAAGATCGAGCGGTTACACGTGTTGACGTGTATATTATATGCCAGCCAGTGCTCAGCTGCACGGAAATTGGTGTTCTGCCCGAAGCATTAGTGAAGAAACGGTCACGGCCCATTGGGCAGTCTATTTCGAGTCAAAGCTGCGCCAGATCAGGCGAACAAAATTTCCATGACGATTATGTATTTTTAGGACGCTAGAGCAAGCTCAGCAGTTATTAAAATAGAAGATCTTAACGACGAATGTAATTACAGACTCATTTGAGCAATAGGTGAATGTAGGAGAAAGACCCAACCATTTATTAAACACCAATTAGAATTCTGCATTCACGTCTGGGAAAAGTTTGTAGGGACAAATAAACATATGGAACGAAG
Source organism: Gammarus roeselii (assembly GCA_016164225.1). NCBI lineage: Eukaryota > Metazoa > Arthropoda > Malacostraca > Amphipoda > Gammaridae > Gammarus > Gammarus roeselii. The sequence continues at coordinate 6,340 of SDVV010023109.1, read as the reverse complement.
GATAGCCCCAAATTACATTTTTAAATAGTGTAAAGTTCTCAAGCAATTGAAATATATTTATTTCCCATGAGTATTGCAATAACGATGCGTAATATGTATTAACGCCTGTCAAAACACATCCATTGCAGCTCCATATATTTAAGTAATTTGTGTTTGTCGGAGTGTGCATCATTCGTCGGCTAGTACAATTTGTCGTCTTCCCTTACCTTTTTCATAAATGTTTGTGTCTCTGTAGATTATTGCGGTATCATTTGTTTGGGTGGTTCGAACAGATAATAATTGGCTGCGACGACCCCAGCCTCGACTCTCACATCACTCGACCACTTGGAATAGTTCTGACAACCGTGGGCCCTCCTAGTCTCACCCCACCCACCTTGCACAATTCTGGTCTTACTCCACGCACCGCCCGTCATCCTGGCCTCGTTTCACCCAACAGTTGCCCTCCTTGGCTCACTCCACCTGCCACTGGCCCTCTTGGCCTCGCTTATCCTCCGTTCGCGCTCTTGGCCCCACCCTACTACCGCTCAACCTACAGACCTCCATCCAATCCCCAATGTCCTCCGATACTCACCCCACTCAATGCTCGCTCCCTTGGTCGCACCCCTTCGCAGCTTGTATTCCCAGCCTCGCCCCACCCAACGCTTGTGTCCTGGTCTCGCCCTACTGGCCTCGCTTCACCTTTAGATCGTCTTTCTGGTCTCATCCCAACCAGAGCTAACTCTTCTGTCCTCACCCTGCCCACCAGTTGCCCTTCTTGCTCGATCCACGTACCGTTTACCCACCTAGCCTCGTACCATCCAACGCTAGCCCTCCTGGACTCGACCCACCCACCGATCTGAATCCTAGTCTTGCCCACTTACCAACTTCCAAGCTTTTATATTAAGCCATTTTAATGCAATGAAATTTATCAAGCTGTGGCATGCTGGCACAGAGGAGTTCCGTATGTGTCGAGCCGTGACATGCTGGCACAGACGAGTTCCTAATGTGTCGAGCCGTGACATGCTGGCACAGAAGATTTCCTCAAGCTGGCTCAGCAGAGTTCATTATGACGCTTCATGAAGGATGATTGCCAAGGCAATGTCAATTATTGATATTTATTCTGTGACCTGCAGTAATGTCGGGGTTCAAACATTTTCATGACGGTTCGCAACAGGTGTTCTCTCCCGTTCGCGTTGGCTCGATGAGCGCTCCATCGTGAAATAAAGTATAACAAATTAGTATAGTGTTCAATTCTGGTTTTGTAATTATTCGATTGTTTTTTTTTCTGAGCATCGATAAATATTTCCATTTATACATTTAATATAACAGATGTAAACCATGAGTATTGTATAATGATAAAATTTGCGGTAGGCTTCCTGATTGTTGTATATCTTTTTTAGTTTTGTATAGATCTCTTTATGTCCTCAAAACATCAAACGGGATATATACGTGATGGGATTAATGTGTTTGTTAGAGAGACTCTGCCACATCGTCACCTTGTCATATTTAATGTGTATCTACATTCTCTGAATATAATAGGGAAAACTCCATGGTTTTCGACTAAGAGAAGTTATAAAAACGCGTGCTATGAACTGCATGGCAGTGGGATGTAAGATAACACGTACAAGATAAACTGCAGTGCAGAGGGATGTGTGATAACACGTGCATGGCGAATGAAATGATAACACGTATATGATTAATGAAATTGTACCTCGTTCATAATAAATGAAATGATAACAATTACATGGCAGATGAAAAGATATAACGCAAATGACAAATGCAATAGTTTTACGTACTTGATAGATGAAATTACCATACGTAAATGATAAAGAGTATCATCAAACGTAGATGGTAATTTAAATGATTACACGTACATGATAATCATTGCAGTAGTTGCAACATACAGTTTATTCATTTATTTGTCCTGTCGAGCTACAAGATTTTTTTTTATGTAAACATTTGTTATATGACAAAAACTTCAGTGCATTCGTGCGCTACGGAGTTCTGGATCAATGAGATAAAAATATTTGAAGTTTGCGAGTAATTGTGTTTCAACGGCAAATTAAAGAATAACCTTCAATATGGTGGCAGGAAATAGTCACTTCCAAGTATGAAGAATAAATATTGTCCAAGGTACATGTCCTGATTCTGATGTTACGCAACGCAGACAGATTAGAACATACGGAGGTTTTTTTTTTTTTCAATGTGTTATCCCCACCAATTTACTGCGGCTGTAGACACAGCAACGGGCACAGTACAATTTATCTAAGAATCACTTTATAAGCCGGTCAAGTGATTACTATTCTCTAAGTCGTATTACGAAGCCTACTGTGCATGCAAATAGATTTGCCATTTCTGATGGTAACATTTATTGATGCCTAATACATGAAATGGGAATTATAGAGGATGATTGTCCAGCCAAGTTACACCCCCTACCTCAAGCTGAACATCAACTCCCTTTGAACCAGGGCAGTGACACACATTAGGCCTGCACCTGTCAGTCCCATGTCGTTAGCCTTTGATAACGCTATGAGCTACACCGGCCTTTGAACCGGGGTGGTGACACACATCTAGGCTGCGCCTATCAGTCCCAAATCATTAGCCTTTGGTAACCGCTATATTGAAACAACGATGTTGATTGGTGTTGACACTTATTTACTGTCGCCTAGGCTACCTTTTCCACGACATTCAATACCGTGTTTTCCATCGTTTTGCATTCGAATACCTCAGTAGGACGACTAGCTCACGTAAACCATTGATTATTTGATAATAACAGTTCTTGATGTTGACACTGCGCGAGCACCAAACCTGTAGAGCTTCTCATCACGGAATGATACATTCAAATGCAAAACAAATTGGTAAGCCTAGGTGACTGTCTGTACGTTAATCGTTTGAGAACTTCTTTGATGTCGACTGCTTCATCGGCAGACAGTCTGACTGGGTGGGAGAATGAGGTGAGGGACTGGGTAACAACCTTCAGTATTAGTGGTGAGAAGGCGAAATGTGTTGTTGAGAGGATGGTATACTGATATTGATTGCAGTGTTCTCAATGATTTTTGCTACAACCATCTTGGAAAAAAAACTGCTACAAATGTTTGACGCCATGATGACCATCTCATTTTCTTGTTGGATATTCGGCAAAATCTCTTGCCTCACCATGGGTAGAGAAACAAACATGAACAGGTTGTGTGGTAGGAAATGACACACTAGTATTGCTGATCAGTAAACTAGCATGTACGGTTTGCGTGGTGGGAAACGACACACTAGTATTGCGATCAGTTAACAAACATGAACGGTTTGCGTGGTGGAAAACGACACACTAGTATTGCTGATCAGTAAACAAACATGAACGGTTTGCGTGGGGGGGAACGACACAGTAGTATTGATGATCAGTTTCCGTTAATGATGAGAAATTGCCATGATGTTTATGAAGACGATGAACAGTAGTTGAAAACTGTCATGGAAAGGTTTCATCAAACGATGCAACCGAACATATCAAGATTGAGTTTACGCAAAGATTTATCAGCAGAGGATTGGCATCAGTTCGTTAGCGGAACACTACGAACACGAGACCGCAGCAGGACATTTCCAGACTTTTTTGAACTCCCTCGAAGTCTGGCTGATGAAAAATAGAATAATTTTGTCCGAGAGCCAACCATCGCTCACATTATTAACCCCAGATTGAGGTGAGCCCCACGCCCAGCACCCTTCCCCTATTGGCGTACACTATCCTTGCCCCATTGTTCCAACACCACTATCCCTGTAGTAACATATGACGGAGGAAATATGTTAAATCGGTACACAAACACTATAAGCAATAAAGCCCCAATTAGACTGTACGTACTCCGGTTACTTATCACAACTACCTATAAATACTGTAATGACTCAATAAGAAAGCTCTTTAAACAATTCATCGGACACATTATTTGTTCACAGATACACCCATAATCAACCGACAAATAATACAAAACACAGCCTTTCGCATCGCTACGGGCTGTACTGAGACCGCACGCCCTCCCCATATGCGTGGGGAAACCAATGTTTTTACTCCAACAAATAATTTTCATACGAGGGAGACAAAGTTCATCACAAGGATGTGAACCGGTGCATGTTTTCAAAAGATACCGAATGCACTTGACAATGTTGCCTCCCTCTTCAATATCATTCATCAAACAACAAAAGAAAACATCGATGCATAATCACATAAACGAAATCAAGAGCAATTTATCTGGTTGTTTATAGAGCCAACAAGGTCCTACAGAGTTACCCATCGGAAAAGAAGATGTTGTTGCGCAGGGTTGGAGGTGTTCCCGCATCGAGGCTGACTGGCAGGTGCCATACAGCCCTACAGCCAAAACATAACTGGGACGACCTTTCCGATCTGGGCCTTCGGTGCCGAGGCGTGCCTGAAACGTTCAAACACGCTATGGCGTCGTGCCCAGTCATTGCACCCAGCAGGCGTGATCATGTATGATTAGGAACCGTGAAGTTCTGAACAGACTCGAGAAGAGTCGGAATCAAAGTGATACTCATGGTTAAATTTTTTTGATAACATTAGTATGTGAATATTTTTTTTGCAAAGGTGATGAGTGAACGGGATGCCTTATAACACCAACGTAGCTGATGACCTTGGGCTAATCGGGCCAACACTTCAAGTTTTACCGCTGTTTCGCCACCTAGGGAATGGTGTGAGAGAGTGGCACTGCTGTTGCCTCAACTGCGACTGGCGTAAGCAAATCAGAGTCGGTCAGTTTTGCCTCTCCTTGTCTTCAAAAGCGGATTAACCACTGCCAGGCAGTAATGCCTTCTAAACATTAGCAGACAAGGTACAGCAAGGTAGCAGAAGCAACTTCTTTTGTATGTAGATTAGTACGGCAATCGCTAAAACTTTAGACATTCACAGACTATATGAGCTTGGTATAATTTACAGAATATATGAACTCGGTATAATTCACAGACTAAATGAGCTTGGTATAATTCACTGACTATATGAGCTTGGTTTAATTCACAGACTATAGGAGCTTGCTATATTTTACAGATTCTATGAGCTTGGTATACGTTCACCGGACGTGAACAGCTTTGGCCTAAAGAAGTAATATCATTTCAGCCCCAGTTGCAGAGCAGATCTGCTACATTGGCGGAGGAGTAACGGTTTCGGTGGCTGCCATCTCAACAATAGCAGCATCAAGGGGCTTGCGTCATATTTCTTTACATGTAATATACTGCATTATTTTGACAAGTGGACACGATATACAATGTAGCGTGCACTAGGTATCTATAAAATGTGTAGCAACCGTGTGTTAATTGTTAACACTCTATGAAGTGCTGATACAGAAATCTGGTAGCTTGAAATACGACAAATCCACATACACACCAATAAATAATACCCATTTGCACTGATATGTTCCTTTTAAAATGAGTTATATCTAAACTCATTTTCAGCATATTTGAACTTGACACAGTCGATAGAAGCAATTCGAGAGATTTTTTTTTCGTTTTGGAATATATTGTTGAAATATTTTTCTTCCGACGCACATGCTCAAACCTGTTCATAAAAGTTGCAGCCCACTGAAACTTTTCCAAAGCGGCTGCAGAGTCACGTTCATCGCGCCAACACACGTGGTAATGCGACCCTGTCTAGCGTAAACCCCGCTCCAACACACGCGTGTATCCTCAGCTACAACACATGCGCAATAAGGCCCTGTCTTCTGTGTCCCCGCCCCAACACACACGACAATACGACCCTGTCTTGTGTGTCCCCACTTCAATACACGGGGCAATACAGCCCTGCCTCATGTGCCTCGAACTCCAACCACGAGGCAATATGGCTTTGTCTCGTGCGTCCCCCCTTTCAAAACTCAGGGGCAATACACCCATTATCGTGTATCCCAACGCCATCACACGCGGCAGTGAGTCATGAGTGCAACTAAACAAAACTTGGAATATCCCGGAATCACCTGAATGTCCTCCATTTATTGGGGCTCAGTTGGACTACAGGTGATCGTTTGGGCTGCAGGTAAGCGACATTCCAACCACCTCCGACTGTGGGAAACATTTCTCATACTCTGCCAACGAAGACATTCCATTGTTAACCCATGTGTATGTGTTTCGATAGTGGAGGAGGCTTGGTGTCGTGTTTGGTTTCCTGGGGTTTAGCCAGGGAGGGTAATACATCGCCCCCCCTTTCTTCACCCCCGGTTCTTGAAGCGCGGGAAAATCGACCTCCTTTCTCTCGAGGCACTTCTAGACTTGTAAACAATTGAGAATGAAGTAATGCAAATAAGTATCGATTAAAGGAGAAAGAAGTAACGCAAATAAGTATCGAAATATATGTTGAAGATAATGAGGTTATTATGGTAAG
>SDVV010023108.1:0-12818 GCA_016164225.1 Gammarus roeselii | reverse complement strand
ATTGACATATTGTTCTCTATATGTCGCAACATGTTTTTCTTACTTTCAAAACATTAAAACCAACTAAACAAATGTTATCAGAAACCACTGCGGATCCTCACCGATTACTTCATATTCAACTTCAACTCGTAAGCCATTGTATACTTCACCTCACAAACATCTAAGCCATCCAATTAGTGAAGCACAACTTTTTCCGACTTGCTCCTTGCAACAAAACCTTCCGTGGAGGAGGAAGGGCTGCCAGCTATAAAACAAAACGCGCTGTTTACGCGTCGCGTCAGAACAATTTTTCAGTCTTGATGAATAGAAGGAAAAACAGTCGCTAATTGAACAGTTCAGATGTGTATGGGATTAACTTCATTGACTTTTCAGTGATATTCCTACCAAAACTTACAAATAAATTAGCGTACTTGGTATTACTGCCTTCCAGTTTGAGAATGGGAGAAATAAAAAAGTTTGTCATGCTTTCTTTTGCATTGTCAGGCTGGTCAAAGAATACGAGCCGTGGTTACTCAGTTCAATGCAGTCTTTTAGGACCCATTTTCCGGTCAGTTGAAATCAAGAAGCAGAGGTTACTGGGCTTCATGCATGGTTTTTGATGTAACCCCAGAGGAAGAAGTCGAGGGGAGAAAGTTTAGGCGACCTAGGTAACAATAAGAACACACCTCGCTTGTATTCCAAATTAAAAAAAAAAAATTATTAGTTCATGAAATAGGATGTCATACAGCGTTTTTCTGCCTATGTCGAACTAGCAAAAATAGAATGAACATGGCACAATGCCTAATTTTAAAAGTTTATAATGAATTTTCATTAATTCCCACTGCATGTATCACAAATTTAAGTTTATATTTGCAGCAATCACCAGTATTGTTTATGAATAGCAGATAGTTTGACTGAAATATTGATTTTATAACCGCTTCTATAACCTATGCTGATGATTTAAAAAACATGTTCAGTGAAATTCTTCTACGGAAGAAAGATTCTGAATGACAAAGAAGAGACTGGGACAAACATTTGCGTGGGTCACCTCGGTGAGGGTAACAGGCTTCTGAGACAACATCCGTTCCTTGATCTTCTGGTACGATGAGCCACGTTGATCTAAGATAGATTTTGTTCATCCATCTTGCCGACTCTGAATCGTACGGTCACCTCTAACATGATTTCTCCTCATTCATTCCGATAATTGACGCATTATTTTGAGACACGACACTCGCATAGGAAGCTTCGGAAAGCTCATTTGTTCCAATAAACACCAGAGGGAGGCAAGACAGAAAACTCGAAGCTTGGCAGCTATTTCAAGAAGTTCGTCTCCATCAGAATCATGACGACAGGACAAAAAATTGAACAACAAAAGTAGGATTAAATAGAAATAAATGATTCTTTCATGATGACTGCTCAAAAGATTATGTTACTATGATACATTTTCAACTCAAGTACCGATAGGTAAAGTTTTTGTGGAGAAAAACAATATGACATTAACGCTGTTGCTTGAATGCTCTCTTACTAATATAGAAAATTGTGCCCGGCTCGGATCAAGTGGATCACATAGAGGAATTTATGGTAGTGGCTCTCTAACTCACACAGACTCACATCCCTGACACCCTTTGCTACCCAATCTTTTAGAATTCCAATCAGAATTGTAGATAATCAAACCAAATGGCTTATAATATATTTGTATGTCTGATTGCATTAGTAAGTGTCACCGGGATGTGTCAGCGCTTTGATACTTCTTTGCTCGTGACATATTCCGAAAAAGTTGTGTACATATAATCAGCTATTAAAATAAGATGCACGTTACCGTTCATAATAGCTCCCATTTACTCATCAGTCACATTTACTAATCAAGTTACTTACTCACTCTGATTTGATGACTTTGACTTATCATTATATGTGCATCAGACTTGTTTAGTTTCATGGATAGATTTGTTATAAAAAAATACCATACAGTTTGTGAATTGATGAAAAAAATACCTAAACCAAGCATGATATAATGATCCTTTTATGTATGTGCTCTGGCGGGTAATGCTTATGTAAAAATTGTTTACGACGTCTTCAGCTCTCAGGCGTATCTGCTGCGTAAAGAACAACAGTTTGCTGTTGTTCTTGCTGCTACTGTTTCAGGTGCAGCTTCTAAAGTTGTTGATCTTACTATCGTTGTTCACATTATTCTCTTTACATCCGTTGCAGCTGTTTACGGACATAATTTCTGCCCCTAATTTTGTCCAAGTTTAGGACTCAGAGACACCGCATTGGAGATAGGAAATTGAATGTGTCGTTTTAAATAAAATATTGTATCCATTTTCTTCGCTATTGTACTTCTTTAGAGATTTAGTTTCATATCAGCTAACAATTGCACCTTCAAGACACTTTTGGAGTTGTAGTGGATTTGTAGATCTTACATGTTCTTAATGTTGCATGTTAGGCGAGAAGACTGTATCAGTCAATGTGATTGATTTATATTTCGATAGAGATGTAGGCAGTCCTGCACTAATGCTTTATTTTACAAAAAAATCATTCTATATAAAAACCGAGCCATACGTATTCATGACCTTTTGAACTGCAAGTGCAATGAGACAATCAACAATAATTGGAACTGAAGGTACCTCCGTTCGTTGTATCAAGATGTGTCTTCACGAGTGCCATTGGCCATCTTTCAAGACGATCGAACAATCATTCGTGGAGTATTTTGCGTATATTTCTGACATAACGGTATTCGATTGAACGTTCCAAAGGCCAGAAATCGGCAATGAGCGGTTCCGTTCATCCGATGCTATTCATGGTTCATATGAGTTTGCAACAGACATTCTTCAAGAATTCATCAAAACTGTCAAGTTTGACCCAGATTCGGTCAATGATACCCAGGAACAGATTGTATATTCATTCATATGCATGCATGAAGAATAATCTTTCATAGAGAAAATAGAAGACGCAGGGATGGGTAAAGTTCAATCCGTGTGGTTAGAATAAAAAAAAATAACATTAACAAAAAACGATTTTGTTGCGCTTCTTAATTCAATTGAAGTTTAAAAATGAATGTATCTCTATATTGAAATCAAAAATAAATGTAGCTCTGCTTTTGTACCATGTAATGGATGACTAAGACTATCTTTCTATCAGAATAATTACAAAAATATACACTCATCATTTGAAACCGGCATGCAAAGTACCCAACTCGAACATTGCGTCTGACGCATTAACGATCAAAACAAGGTCCCCAGCCTGTTAATTGGACGTTCAGTTAGTTTTCCTTCGGCTGGAGGGGTTTATTTTCTGGTGTTAATGTTCAATGTTCATTTTCCTGCATTCTATTTGTTTGTTGGGACGAACAAGAGGGAAACATGTTTTTAGGGTTCAACAAAAACGGCTTGGATTTTAATCGACAAGTTTTATTTAACCTTTACGAACAATTGGGTACGCGACCCATCCAAGCATATAAGCGGACTGTAGAGCATGCATTCGGTCATATCGGCTCGCTAAATGCCTGTCATACAAGTTCGGACTTTTTTATACACGGAAATGTTAGAATTGTTGAATGTCGCAAAGAACAACAGGATGAAACCTAATTAACACAGCTTGTAACCGATCAAACTTTCAAAGTTTGACCACCAAACTTTCAAAGTTTCACCACTCAAACTTTGAAAGTGTGACAGCAGCGGTCACGATTGAAAAATAAGTTAATAAAGTCAACAACAGATTAAAATGGAAACTACACAATCATTTCAAAACCGGTCGTAACAAACATCTTGAATGTAATGTTGGAAGCAGCGTTAGAACATAGTTATAATAGAAAATCTGGAATGGGATTGAATTTTGGAATACATTGGAAACCAGAAGAATTTCTCTGAACAGGAACTCCCACAAAGGCTGAATCAATTCGAAACATTTTCTTTATATATATATATATATATATATATATAAACTGTAGGTAACAAATAGTGGTAAAAATCATCATATTGTACAATGAATATGCTTTTCGTTCAACTTAACTTGAAAAAATACATGAAGAACTATTATATTAGATAAGATTAGATTAGATTAGAATAATGAAAACAAACGACGAGTGCTCATGTAGAGTGTTTCCTTGAAAGAAGTGAAAGAAGAGTGAAGGTAGTCACCGAAGCTTTAAAAATTCACGCACACATACAGAAAATGGAGGTTGTAAGGACAGAAAGGAGAAGGACTACCACTACTGTTACCACTACCTACTATAACCACCCGACTACTACCCGGGGCATTTCAGCTCGGAGAAGGAAATTTCGAGAGTAAGATTGACTTTTCATGAACGGGGCGAACAAAAAAAGTGAAGCGAAGGATTTAGGTTACAGGCGGTCGCATCTCAGATGGTCGAGCAGAGATGGACACGCCCATACGTTCATCGACCTCATACTTTTCCTCGAGCGTACACTTGTCGGCTTGCCCCAGAGGTTGGATCAGACGGACCCCAACTAGGTATTAAATCAACTTCCGAAGGAACATACGGGAATTGAATTTCTACAAGTATGTACACATTTAGGAGAGCAACACACCCAGTTGCCTGGGTAGTGGTCTCTCCCCCATGTACACAGAAGATTAAGTCTTCTGTGCGCAAGCGGTTCCTTGAAGGCTGCCGCACCTCAAGGTGAGACGTCAGAGTGACATCTCTCAGGAAAAGAGTTGCTCGTGGCAACTCCTGAGTTTAGTCAAAAGAAACACGAGCATTTTCAATTTTTAAAAACGGGTTTTATTGCAAGTTTCGGTCCAAGAATGGCACGAATATTTACGTTTTGAAATTATTTTGAATCGAATTTTGTCAAAAGAAACTAAAGTATTTGACATTTTGAGAAACAGTTATTGCAAGATTCTAATCCAGAAAAGGCATTAACCAATATTTTTTAATTTCTAGAACATTTTTTAGAACATTGGCTCAAACATCGAGTTAGTCTACAGAATCAAATATATTTCTATATTTTTGAAGAACAGATGTCGCAAAATTTCAGTCTAAAAAGGGCTAAACCAGCATTTGGATTTTGAAAAAAATGGAACATCTGTGGAGAAAATGTTGGCGCATATACGTCTCTCCTCTCCCTGCTGCACAGGGTCTCGCCCGAATCTGTGCTACAAGAAAGAGAGAAGATGGTTTGTTCATCCACACTGTACAATGGAATAACTTTCAAGGTGAGATGCCGGAGGGGATCTGCGATATATGTCATTATATTTCATTATATATTTCAGGGTGAGACCACAGAGGGGCAAAATTTCCTAGAGATGCCTTCTGACATCTCACCATGGAATAGCCTTATATCTTACGGCAGCTTACCGCAGCTGGTAAGTTGTTCCAAGCCCGCGAGATTGCGATCGGGAAAAAAGTGTTGCTCTTTAGTCGTAGCAAAACGATTTTCCACAAGTTTCGCCCCGTTGTTTCGTGTACGAATGTTGTGGTCCCTGTCGAAAAGGCCGACAGGGCTCACGTTGTTGAATCCCTCCAGGTATTTGAAGGTTTCAATGAGCTGGCCCCTCAGCCTTCGTTGCTCGAGGGTGATGAAGCCAAGCTTTTTAAGCCTATCCTCGTAGCTGTGATGTGTGGAGACCCGAATTGGACTGCATGCACGAGGTGGGGACGGCCGAGGGACGTGTACAACGGCAGTACTATGTCCTTCGTTTTGCAGAGAAAGTTACGGGGATGTAACCAAGGTTACGGTTAGCTATCTTGTAACTTTCTTCGATCTGCGAGTTCCATTTCATATCTTTCGAGATAAGGACACCCAAGTCTCTCTGCTGATCAACAGTTGCAAGATCACTGCCTGCCATCGTGTGGTTGAAGTTGGCATTGCAACACCCCTGTGCATAATTGTACATTTTTCAACATTGAAGGACATCTGCCACGCTTCCGAAAATTTGGACGAGTTTTCGAGATCTTGTTGAATCTCAACTCTGTCTCCCTCCCTCCATGCTACATGGCAGAGTTTCGTGTCGTCGGCAAATTTCGATACCTTGGACAAAAGCCCGGCATCTATGTCGTTTACATAGATAAGGGTAGAGGGTAGGACCCAGGAAACTGCCCTGGCGTACCCCAGAGGTAACAGGGGCCACTCGGACAAAGCCTGGCCGATGCTGACTCTTTGCTTGCGTCTTGTTAGCCAGGTGCGCAGCAAGCGAAGTACGTTGCCACCAGTGCCGAGCTCAGAGACTTTGTGTAACAGTCTCCTGTGCGGCATCTTGTCGAAGGCTTTTTGGAAGTCTAGGTAGATAACATCCGGTCGTACACGTTGATCCCTCATTGAAAAAGTCCAGCAGATTCGTCAGACAACTCCTCTTTGGTGGAAGCAGTGATGAGTGTCATGAATGAGTCGGTTGTTTTCTAGGTGATCGAGGAGAGGATTTCGTATCATTCGCTTGATGGTTTTGCACACGATCGACGTCAAGCTGATCGATCGATAGTTTCTGGGCGATTGTTGATCACATTTCTTGAAGATTGCCGTAACGTTAGCAACTCTCCAGTCTTCGGGGACCTCGCCACTCGTCATCGATAAGTTGAAGATGTGGGTTAGGAAATCTTTCAATTGTTCTCGAGTTTTCTTAAGAACTCTTTGGTGGTGTCCATTGGGACTGATCGATTTGTAAGTGTCCAGTCTCTCAAGTTGTTTGACAACTTTCTCTGTCGTGAACGCAATGTCGTTGAGGCTGACTTCCCCAGCGTTAATAGTATCTCGTTTGTAGCCGGGGCCCTCAACTGTGAACACTGAACAGAAGAAGCTATTCAGGACACTGGACATGTCCTCAGGTACCTGCCGACGCCATCTTCATCCATTAGAGGGCCAACTAAGTCCCTACCAATTCCACGCTCATTGACGTAGCGATAGAAATACTTTAGTTTTTCTTTGTCGTTACCCGCAATGTTTTTCTATTTCGTGTGCTTAGAAGATCGGACTAGTTTAGTGACTGGCCTACACGCCAGGCGATGCAGTTCTGCCACCTCTGCGGTGTTCCCTCAATCGTTGCGCATTTAGTTGAATGCGACGGTTCAAGGCTCTTGCAACTTCGACGATCCACTAAATTGCCTGATCCTTTGAGTGGGATCAATTGTCCTCAGGGGTATACATCGGTCGCTGGCCTCGCGAACTCTCTCATTGAGGATACGGCAGCAAGCGTCCACCGTACCTTCTCCAAGTTGTTCGATTAAGTTAAGCGCACTTAGTTGTCCTCTCATCCCCTGGAAGTCTACTTGCGCCAAATTGAGGCGGCGTATAGTCCCCTTGTGGGCTGGACGGGGCACTTGATGATGAATTCCACCGCGTTGTGGTCAGCACCTCCCAGTTTATTGCCAACTAGGATGTTGCCGACCAAGCGCTCCTTAGTTGACATGACTAGGTCCAGTACATATGGTGTTCCCATGGTTTGGTTCACGAACATACTGGGTCATGCCATTATCGGCGATAAACTCCGTTAGTTTATTGCCTGGTGTCTGTGAAGTTAGGCTCACACAGTCAATATAAAGGAGATTGAAGTCGCCGAAGATGATAGCCTCGTGATTATTTGAAACTATTCCTTCCAGCTTCTCATAGAGCTGGGCATCTTGTTCCGCATGGGTGTGGCTGTTGCGGTACGCCAATGCAAGATTCAGTGTCGCATGAGCCACTTTGATTTCTGCGTTGAGTATTTCGCAAGAAACTGTGACGAGCGTTACTCAAATAAATGGATGCTGTATGTCTTTTATGCACATCACGGACCCGCCCCCTTGTTAACAAGGGGTGGGTTTGTCCACGTTGAACATTTTGTAGCCTGGTAGCATTATCACTGCTGCCAGGCTTCTACTCAGGAGATCGAGCCATGTTTCGTTTATGCCAATTACATCAAACGAGTACAAGGTCGCCAGTCCCCTTAGTTCGTTGAACTTAGGGGCATAAGACTGCGCTTTACAGAAGAAGAGCTTAGGATGGTGCATGCATCGGTCTTCGACTTCTTCATCATTGGGGGGGTCTCGACCTGGCGGCTGTGGACCAGGATCTTGACCATCCCTGGAATTGCCTTCAGGTGAACCCTGTAACGCATCTACCGTGGTCGCAGCTTCTTCCTCCTGGAGCGACCGATTGGTCATCGTTCCCCTCGGGGAATTTGCTGCGGGCACAGGGCCCTCTAGGTGGGGTTCCCTGCGGCCAAAACTGGTCCGTTTAAAGCACGCTGGACCTCAAACTTTTGGGCATGGTATTTCTTCGCGCTTAAGTGGGGTAGTCTGACAAGTCGGGCATTTCATACATCACTCAGGTGTAGCCCGTCACTTAGGAAAAGATCGGGCCTCTCCCGGAAGTCATCAAACAAGTTGATGTAGGATACTCCACTGGACTTGCAAATAGTCTCGAGGGCTCGATTTGTATAGGTTAACTTACTATACAGCTGGTTATCATCATACATTCGCGGTAAGATAGATGTGATGGCCAATCGATCCGTTCTTGACTAGAAATTAGAAATCCGCTGCCTAAACTTGACTAGTAGATCTTCCAACCTTGTCCTTTTGAGACCATTGGTGCCTACATGGCAGATTATGAGTGTCTTAGTCATCATTTCGTAGGATATTTCATTGGCGTAATAATTATTAGGGGCAAATATATAATTAATTTCGACTGCGATATACTTAGAAACGAGTTGACGTGGCATGTTGAGTCTTGATCAGACAATGGATTACCTTTCAACATTGAGTGACGCAGAATTTTATTCGAAATATACCAAGTTTTTCTTTAGTTAATACGTGTTGAGAGATATGTATTTGTATAATACAGTTGTTTATACTTTATAATAACTAGCGTTGTCATATTGCGATTGGTATTAAATGCTCTGCGGGTGGTTAAACCTTCATCAAAAGTTTCTATAACCTGTCCTTTTTCATACGACATGTACTAGGTCAGTAGTGAACCCCGGGCGATCGATCTTTCACAGTTATCATCTTCCTACACCGTTATCATCATCAAATGACCTAGTGAAGCGACTGGGATCGTCCCAGGCATTTGTAAACGAATTATTAAAATAGCAACAGGAGTGATAAAATAAATAATAATCAACAACAACTGATAAGCAGCTATTGCTCGAAGACACTAATAGCACACTGAAAACAGATCTAACTAAGGAACATCTCTGGGGAAACGAAGTTCATTCATGCTCTGACATAATGGCATTGAAAAATAAATAAAAAAGTAACTCTTAATACATGATTGCGATTTCTGAATTCGGTCATATTGATTAACTCAAAGTGGAATTCTGGGCTTTCATCATCGTTAACATACCTGAGACATTTGATTTAGACCAACATGAACCATCACGAAGAGGTTCGATCATCATGAGAAGGTTCGAAGAAGATACAACCTATTTCAGCGAAAGAACTCTCCTTCACTTGGTAGTGGCTCTAACCTTACACTGGGTGCGTGCGGTGAGACCAAAATCCATACCACTTTCCTGAATTTTTTTATGTAAAAGGGCACCTGTGGGACACTTGGAGATCAGAGACCGAACTTCTAACAAATGCAATATAGTATCCCAAAAGAGGTGTCAAGAAGAAACTACTCCAGGCCCATGCCATGCGAGTCCGATTTACCGACTTTCACAGCTTGCATCTACACTGCAGGAGCAGCAATGGAAAAAAATCCTTGGATTGCCTCTACACAGTGCAGCCAGGTGTTTGCTTGTCACCCTATGCCTCAAAAGCTCTGAAACACTGCTAATACTAAGACTTGCAAACACTTATACCAATGGTCACGATTGGTAAAGTTCAGGTAATAAATCAGTCGAAACTTAGCAGAAAAGGTTGCTGCAGACTGAGATTTGCCTCTCCGTGTTAATGGGTGGGCCATTGTGCTCCGAAGAGTTTCTGGCATGAATAGAAGTAACGATACGCTCAAATGTTACTATGTAAAGCTAGAAATCTCCGAAACAAAACCGATGAATTGGGAATCCTCGAAATAAACGAAAAGATCGACATTATAGCATTCACAGAATCGTGGATGAAATTGAGAGCCAGAAATCATTCATTCTCTTGGCTTCCTTACTATTTCACATAGATCGAAAAAAAACAGAGGGTGGTGGAGAAGTATTGTTCCTCGAAAAGATTATCTATGTACATATATTAAAAGTTTCGTTTCCGACCAGCAACATGTCCTTCTGTCAATTCAAGTGGTCGGTATCAATACAAAGTGTCAATCACACTCGTCTATCACTTCTCAACGAGCAAGGTTGCAGGTGATATTAATCTTTACAACACCCTCGTCGATAACATCACGCAAATCAGTATTGTGCTTGGAGATTTCAATATTTCCAACAATGATTGTTAAACAGAGACGATTTGGCAGCCACTGGCTAACGCCTGATTGGTTTTGCTGACGATAAGGTCATGGCCTAAATAAAAAAGACATCTACACGAGGCAGCAATATCATTGATCTTCTATTTAGTGCGAACGACTCTCATGTCACGAACGTCGAAGTGGCCGAACCACTTGAACCTACCGATCATGACTGTATCTGGTTCACGATAGAGCTTGAGTTGATAACGTCAATAAACTGAGGAAAAGTCAATACCTTAGATTAGCAAACTTTGATGAGTAAAGATTTGATTTGATTAGGACCTCATGATGACTCAAAGGAGTCAATGGCGTTTGCAAACATTCCCATCAGACAAGACGACAAGCAATCGTTAGGCCTTCTTTATTCTACACAAATTTTCAGCGGAAGTTGTATACGGCGACGTAATCGAAACGTTTGAGCCACGGTTCGACAAATTCTACCAAATCGCCGCTAAATATTTTCTAGCTATACCACGCACATCAGTATATTCATTGAAAAATGTGTCCGTCGTTGCCACCGTACGGTTTAAATATTTCCCGGTATTGGCACTGGCACGAGGAAAAAAGTGTTGGGCATTGGCACCTGCTCGTTGCAGAACTGTGTCCAGCAATGACACCGTCAGCATTATTTTAACGAGGAATGGAACTGAGGCCATCTCTAATCAACATCGTCGATCGGTGTCTTTCTCTTCATGTGCTGATTTGAGTTGTTTTGTGTATGATCATTAAATGTTATCTCCTACAATAACCTTTCCCCTTCCTGAGCTTTCATTTCAAATATTACAGTCTCATGATACCCTCCTAGACGTTCTACTTCAGAGCTATAATCTTCTTACTATCAAAAGATAACTCAGTTTGAGCCAAAAGGTCTGTTGTCGTCTCCTCACACTAGTACACTATAGTGAACACTTTTATTCTATACCCAAGCTGGTGTTTTACGTCACAATTGCCTGCTATCAGGATAGTAGAGCGAGATATTTAAATATGTGCCTTTCTAAAAAAAACTTATAAGTCTGTGAGTAATTTTAATGACTTTTCGATTAAAGAACCGAAAAAAACGTTAAGCTACAAGCAAGATGGACACTGTAAATGTTATATATTCGTTGTATTTCATTAAAATTATTATCGAATGCCACATTTGATTTCATTGATTGTCCAGAATATTCCGCATGCTGGAATTTTCATCTGCAGCACTTAAGTTTATAGAAAGTTAGTGAGATGTCTCCCGTTGCCGGAAGTTTGGAAAAAGTTATCATTCGAGTAGATAGGCGGAAGACCGAATTGGTTGTTTTATAACTTTTTTAGTCCGCACAGTTTTGGCACTGAAAATTGAAGGTTATACGTCACCAGAACGACGACAAAGATATGTTCTTCAGTAAGTAGAGCAGAAAAAATGCCTCGCGCCAGAAATTTGCATTTATTTAGCCAATTTAGCTAAGCTAGAAACATTGTACATAATATAATTTATAAACAATGTTTATCTCCATGTGTACTATTAAAATACTGCCATACATCCCGAATGTCGTCCAGAAGCATTACTATATATATATATATATTTTCTTATCCTCCAACATTTGGAGCTGTAAAAAAAATTCATACCTAAGAACAAATCAAGTGCACGGTTATGAAATATCTTAATCAATTTTCCATTTGTCCCTTCAACTCTGTTGACTGAGTCGAATCCATTTTAGCCCCCCCTCCCATTCAACTGGCTCCACTGCTCTGTGCATTAGCTTCATGTCATTCGTTCGCCGGTACAAATCCGTCATTTGCAAGAAGGCACCCCTTCAACTGGCTCCAATGCTCCGTGCATTAGCCCCATGTTGCTAGCTCGCCGGTACAAATCCGTCATTTGCAAGAAGGCCCCCCTTCAAATGGCTCCAATGCTCCGTGCATTAGCCCATGTTGCTCGCTCGCCGTTACAAATCCTTCATTTGCAAGAAGGCCCCCCTTCAACTGGCTCCGATGCTCCGTGCATTAGCCCCATGTTGCTCGCTCGCCGGTACAAATCCGTAATTTGCAAAAAGGCTCTCCTTCAACTGGCTCCAATGTTCCGTGCATTAGCCCCATGTTGCTAGCTCGCCGGTACAAGTCCGTCATTTGCAAGAAGGCCCCCCTTCAACTGGCTCCAATGCTCCGTGCATTAGCCCATGCTGCTCGCTTGCCGGTACAAATCCTTCATTTGCAAGAAGGCCCCCCTTCAACTGGCTCCGATGCTCCGTGCATTAGCCCCATGTTGCTCGCTCGCCGGTACAAATCCGTAATTTGCAAAAAGGCTCTCCTTCAACTGGCTCCAATGTTCCGTGCATTAGCCCCATGTTGCTAGCTCGCCGGTACAAGTCCGTCATTTGCAAGAAGGCCCCCCTTCAACTGGCTCCAATGCTCCGTGCATTAGCCCATGCTGCTCGCTTGCCGGTACAAATCCTTCATTTGCAAGAAGGCCCCCCTTCAACTGGCTCCGATGCTCCGTGCATTAGCCCCATGTTGCTCGCTCGCCGGTACAAATCCGTAATT
>SDVV010023107.1:0-12818 GCA_016164225.1 Gammarus roeselii | reverse complement strand
AGCGGCTCAAAGCAATGCAGTTGTTTTCTGTGAGGGGGAGGTTGTTGCGTTCTGATCTTGTGAAGTGTTGGAAGATTTTTCATTGTTCTGTTGATTCAAGTTTGTCTACTCTGTTTGAGAGAGCTCCGGATGTTGGCACACGTGGGCATCCTTTCAAGCTGGTGGTTCCTTGCTGTCAGACGGACTATAAACGGAGATTCTTTTATTCTCGCTGTGTGCAGATTTGGAACCGGCTGCCCGCTGATGTGGTGCAGTGTAATACACTTTGCAGCTCCAAGAGGGCCCTGGCAGAGGAATTGGGGGCAGTGTTGTATGAGTTTTGCTAGACTAAAATTTATGTGATGTTGTTGCTTTGTTTTTGTAGTTGACGGTTGTGTGCTGTTGTTGACTGTCTTCATTGTTTTGTTTTCTTTGGACCTATTGAGAGCATTCCGCCCAGTGTCCTGCTGCAGTGCTTGTACCGTGCTGTTCATTTTGATTGCTGGCGCGCTGAGGTGTACTGCTTCCCATGCCTGCGTGCCCTGTTGGCGGGGCTGTTGGGGCTGTGGGGGGCTGCAAAGGTGAGACGAGGCAACAGCTTGTTTATTACGTCTGTGACAACGACAACAACTCAATCATCAATGCTGATCTTGGATGAGTCGGGATGCGGGATACAGACTGGGAAGTAGAGCACTTGGTTTTTATCCGTATTGTTTGAATAAAGGGTGGTTCTAAGCATGAGTAATAATTTGCATCCTTGCACAATCACCAGACCAAAGAACTACCGTATGACAGATGCAACCTCACATGTCAAAGTAAACCCAGTTTGCACAATTCGGCGGGCAGCGCACGCGAACATTAATAAGAAATATTTGATGCGCACGTGAGATCTTGAGATGAAGCGCACATGAAGACACCTTTCCAGAATATCGCATGCCAAAACAGTACATCGCACGTGAACAAATCTTCAAACAGTTGATTCTGTTACAATTTTATGCACGCATTTCCCTCCAAAGCATATCAATTCAAGCTGACACACAAAAATTCCAAACCACTGCACATCACTATCATTGAAGAACTATTAGCTAATTTCTTTGACCGTACAGGCCGGATCGACAATCGTCAGCTGTTGATTAGAGAAACGAACTAGGACCAATATCGCATATTTTGGCGGCAGAACAAGAATTTAGCAATTCACAAAACATCGTGTCATATTAGTTGTGATAAAGTGCATCAGTCTTCAGTATGGATGCAACAATAGCTCAACTGCAATAGTAAATTACTCCATGCATGATTTGAACATCAATTTAACATAGGTAACTGCATTTTAACAATAGATGAAAACGAACAACGACGTCACACACGTTTGGTAAACAACTTTGCTGCACCATTCACGAAACAGACAGCAGAGTGGAAATGCAAAATTATGCATTACCGTCGTCTGTTGTGCGGTCGGGAGATATGTAAATGATGTTGTTAGTGATGGCAATTTTTAATAGAACTGCCAATGATTGTTAATTATAATTTATAACTACCATATGAAAGAGTATCATCTAGATGTTACATTCTGTTTTGTAGGACGCCTGGTTAGTGAAAGACGTTTGCGTCTATGTGCGGTCATCTCAAACTCTACACACATGTATTTCTGCTGTCAGTTTCGCGGCGGTCGCACCTCCAGCTCTCCCCTGTGTATTTATTTGCCAGTATCAAGTTGCAGTAGCGCACGTAACACAACAAATATACTCTGCAAGCGCACGCGAAGGTCTAGATGTGCCAATCTTAGCTTCTGAGGCGCACGGCTGGTTCGGTTCTTAATATTCATCAATGAAAACGCACGTAATGTTCTCAACCCCGTGCCCAATTGTGCAATCTGGAAGTAAACTTGCCAACTCCAACAGCAGTGATTCAGTGGACCGTAGCAGGAGTAAGGAGTAGAGCAAAAGCGTCAGTGTGCTGACCAACCACTGTTCGGTTAATTAAGAAATCGATTGCGATTGACAGGTCAAACAAATCACACTTTCTTATTGTAAGTGTCAGTGTGTAGTCTGTTGGAGCTTAGGCCATTCATTGTTTGATTGCTATTGGCCCACTTTGCTTCAATTTCATTCCTCTGCAGTTAAATTCAAATTTTGTCACAAAAAAATGACAATTTTCCACGCATCGAGACATACGTTGGATCACTGTTATGATACTTCAATGCAACCAACATACGGCGGAGCTGACGTCAGAAATTTCATAGCACAATGCCTGCAGTGAATATTACACGAAAAATTTCAACGCATTGAAATTACGGCCGACACGAACTTGGAAATTTTAAACGCACGGAATAAATCCGCCGTAACATTGAGTTGAAACAGTTTGAATGCTAGTTGACACGAATGATATTTTCCCAGTCTAATGCAAAAGAAGTACCATAACAACAAAACTCATGAGACTCACTTGTCACTCCTTTTAATACACTTACCAATATTGATGATTAGATACGTTCATTTTTATGAATCATGAAGATAACGGACATCTCTTAAATCTGCTCTAGGTCTTCATGTGTTTCGCTGCGTGGCCGGTTCGGTCTTTCAATGTTTATAATCTTTCAAATTGCCGAATCCAAGAGAAAGCAACTTAAAATGAGTGAAAAATGAGCCCGATAGCATGAGCTTTTTTTTTATTCCATCGAGAAGCAATACATCGTATCAACATCGATATATTGGTCTGTCCTAAAATATTGGGGTTTCATGCAATAAACTTTGCAATCTCACCGGATATCCAACTCAGAGTACTGATACGTAAGGAATTTTTACACTATTTCAATTGGGTATGGTAGTGTGACGTCGCTTGTGTCTGATTCAATACAAGCTATCTCTCATATGTGTTCCTTCACCTCCTCAGTGCTCTATGGGACTGCACTGAATAATTATTTTGTGCCTATTTGTTATTCTGATTGGATTAGAAAGTTGGTCGATTTTAAAATTTGAACTGATTCAAATATCTTAGCCCCGGGCCTTACCCCCCTGCGTTATAAAAAAGCTACAAAACTTTTGCGTCAAAGTTTATTTAACTGAATACGTCTAGTTGACTACTATGATTTGAGTCCTGAGGTAGGAGTGCTGCGGCGCTCTGCCAAAGAATAGCCTCGCAGTACACACGTTTAATTGCGCTCAGAGCCTCCACATTTGCGTGCTGTGTTGGCCTCTCATCTCATACAAGCAACAGCGGGCTGCAATGAATATTTTTCCCACTAGGGTTGACAGGGCCTTCTGCAATAATTCACTGGATTCGTTTATCAGAGATGTGATTGATGCTGGCAAATAATATGTAACGGGCTTTGAATTTACACAGAGTATGTAATACAAGAAATTGAAATCGACTGATGACGCAAATTGTCTATGCATCATCTACACGTAACCTCCAAAGGCGTATAAGAGAAAGATTTATTGAAATTTGTGACACTTTTTATAGAGTGTCACAAATACTTGCACTGAAAAAATAATTGGCTTTGAATCCACACCGATAATATATTGCAAGAAATCGTAGCTGAGCTGAGCTGGCTAATTGTCTATTGATCATCTTCGCGTAACGCGGAAATGCGTAGGCGCGACAGATTTGTAAACATTTGTGACACATCCGAGATTGAAGCCTGCCCTACTCTCTATCTCAACACAGTTACAAGAATACCAATCAATAGTGTCAAACGTGATGGTAGACTAAATAAACTCGGAAATAACGGTACAATTGTGTGAAGCATTGGTGTCTAATTCGGCTTCAGGAATGAGATATACACTGTTTTGAATTGAAATACAGGCGATCACTTGAATAAAGTAGGTAAAACACAATATGCAATTATAACAGATTAAGCGGAACAAATGTATTTTACATGCACCAAAACATGCGAATGAAGATGAGTACCTTCGGGCTGGTTAACTAGGTAGGATTGATATAATTAAATCACAATTAGGAAATTGAAATTAGTCTCAAAGCCAGGAGGTATAGACATGCTACTCAACCTTGATGAATGAAACACTTTTGAGAAAAACACTTACAAAACAGTTAAAATGCGCAAGAAACCCTCATATTGACAGTTCAGGATTGGTCGCTCTTTAATAATTAGCAGAAACTCGCGATGGTAAGACTTCACTTTGTGCCTGCTCTATTGATCACGGTTGTTGATATCATCAGTTCTCGCGTTAGTGGTTGTTTGGTGGAGTGACTGTTCTTTCCATGAAGTCTGATGGGCCCTGATTGTGCAATGGGTACGGCAACGCTGGGCGTCAGTGCATGTGGTGTAGTAGATGTAACTGCTAACGTTGCATCTAGCCTCTGGGCAGGTCTACTGGTAAACCAAACGGCTGCCGATATTGTATTTAATTACCATATTTTTTAGTTTAGAATTTTTATAGTATAATATAGTCAATAGGAGCGACATTTTTCGATACGGTGTTGGCGGGTGGCAACAAGAGCTCTTCTGGGAATGTATGTGCGAGTCCTTCCTAGTCACCAGGTTCAGATGCGCTCACCAGCCCGCTGAAACAGCCTCCTCACACCCCTTCTAGCTGTCCTATCCTCCCTATTAGGGACTCTTTAATCATGGATGGGGCAAGAGCCCGCGGCCAACTGGCTGACTTATTTGTACCAATTTCTCTTTAATAAATCTTCATTACAATATTTACAACAGGCTTGCCAGCACATCCTACACCACTATTCATAAACAGGACAGGACGATACACACTGAGACCGACAGGTAGGCATATGAAGGCGGGGGCACCTGTAAATGATGTAAGAATGATTCGACAATATTGATGTGGACTCTCCTGGCACTGGATAGCTACTACCAGAAGCCTCGAGGTGCTACCAAATATACATACATACATATCTACATAAGAAGGAATATAGAAGTGGAAAGAGCAGGAAACCAGCAAAAAGTGATATTGTGCAAGAAACCACAACTGGCTTATTGTTATTTCATGATACGTCGGTGTATTAAAATCTTCACATTAAAGAACCCACCAGAGCATTGGTTACAAAACAGTCACATTAATATAACTCGAAAAACACTGTATTAAAAACGACACTTTTTGTTGGGAATAATTTTTGAATACTATAACCAACGCTGTAAATCTTCAGGATCAATGGTAAACAGACTCCACTTGAGCAACCCACAGTATAAAAGCACCACAGTAATTTATGCAACAGATCACAAACAATAAGACTCATGAAGGTGTGCACTCAAATACAAATCACTTCAGCGTATAAGTGAACTTCCACCCAAAGACCATTCCCCCGTCAGCAAGCTGTAGTGGTTTGACCAACTGGACAATTGCATAGGGAGGGATAGTCCACAAGAGGGACTTCAGTAAGTTGGTAACTGTTATAATTGAGGGTTACTGAAGGGGGTGCTCAAGTGTCCCCGAGTGTGCACAATCCTCTTGGATACAGTAATATCTCCCTAAGAAAAAAGAATATGAACAGAGATCCCACTACAACGGCATTTATAATGCCTTGCTCTTCTATTTTTTGACTGTGAAATTATTTCTATGGTACAGTCCAATGACGTTCTTGTTAGTCCGAGTAATGTTGGTAAAACTCAATTATGAGAGGAAGTTTGTTGTGGTTTTGTCCATCAGATGGAAATTATTCTTAACTAATAATTCTCATTCATTCGGATTAAATGTATTGTAAAGTCATTCATTTGTGCATGAGAATTATGCGCGGTGTTAGAAGAGTTTAATAACTGTTGCCTTGTGCGTGATGGGATACACTCTAGAAATGTTGACATTTATCACCGATAGCGGAACATTCCTTCTTTTTACGCGGCTGAAATCGTGAAAGCGCATTTGATATGACGTCACAATGTTTGAACCAGCTGATGCAGTGGGTAAAGAATTGCTTCGTAATCTAGACAAGTCAAAAATCAGCGTGTGCATGAGCTACTCGTGGAGGTATATAAGCGGCCACAATCCATCTCGAAAAGTGTGCATCTCAACCGCACCTATTGGCAGAGGTACCAGGATGTGGATAGCGAGACATGGTTTACGAAGATGTACGGACCAATAACATATGTTGGGGTCAACAAAACAGTCTCGTCCGACGCGCCCTTGGCTTCACCTACGCTTGATCAATTAGATTAACGAGCAAAAGGTGGGGCGGCCATCACGATATCAGTTAACTTCAACGCTGCTTACCGAGGAACATCCTAATTATCGTGAAACGATACTGTTTACTGTATATGATATATTTTCCTGTACAACAGGCCGCCGTGGCCGAGTGGTTAGCGTGTCCGACTGCAGTGTCAGCCTCTGGTTTTGATTTTATTCGAGCCTCATTTCCACCAGAGACAGCCTCTGGTGCTGCATGTCGCGAGTTCAAGCCTCGGCATGGACACTGCGGTCTTGTGGCGGGGAGACTGGGCTGTGTCAGCCGAACGTACCCACCCTAACTAGGGGGAAACGGCTGTATGTCTACATAGTATGCCTATACATTCAACATGAAACTTGATTTCAACACCAACCATTTAATTTCTGAAGTTTAATAAAACAGAGTACATGTCATCTTACATTTTATAGGAGACAGAACACAGAGTACATACAAAAAACTGTACAATGGGAGAACGCAATAAACGATATTGGAAGTTACATATTTTACATTGAATGATGTGGATTCTGAATTAACAGAAAATACTGGGGTTATTCCATCAATATAATTACTACTCATAGGCAATATCTAAGCAGGAAATTTTTTCAAGATGTATGTCATAAAAAATTAATTTTAACAGCGCGATGCATGGGTTACATAGTTCTACAGGTTCTGTTTGCAAGACTTCTCGAAATTACGATCAGACCCGTGGTCAGGCTCGAGCGAAATTGGAGGGGCTGCTATTCCGTAGACCTATTGATTATATAAAAAAAATCATAATGAAATTAAAACTTGGCAATTTGATTTGATCCTCAGTTCCACCAGAGGCTCCCCCGTAGGGCTCGATGATCATGGATTCCAGTAGGCTCGCACGCCTCCGTGTGCGAAAAAACGCAATGCTTTTAAAGTTAGGAAACTGTGAAAATATTAGCAATGTTGGACGCACGCTGGTGCGCAGAAGAAAAAAGCTTAGACGAAACGGACTTACGCTTCCAATCATTTAGAACTTCAAGAGTAATATGTACGCACGCTAGTGCGCACAATTAGCATCGTCGAGACTAGTACAAGGTTTACGGCTACACGGACAAAGTCAGCTCCGACAGCAACGCAAAACGACCTAGATCGCCACGCGGTCCAGGACGACCACAGTACACTTCATTGGTTCAGGTAAGACTCAGACGAAACGAATCCTCGCCTCCAATCATTTAGAACTTCAAGAGTAATATGTACGCACACCAGTGCACACAGGTATCATCGTTGGGACTGGTTGATTGATTGATTTGGGCCTCATTTCCACCAGAGCCTCAACGTGAGTCATAATAGGCTCCCCCGTAGGGCGCGACAGTCGTTTATTCAGGTAAGTTCGCACGGCCTCGCGTGCGAAAATATTAGTCATGTCAAGATGAAGTCAGTACATATTTCAATTGTGGCATACTCGCGTACTAGCGCGTACAAGAGAGTACAGAGTTAGAGTTAACGCGTTTCTTCGTAAAATGTGTTGTTATTTCTGTGCGTAATGGGGTGGAGAGACCATCTCACTTGCAGAGGTTTGATTTGATTTGAGCCTCATTTCCACCAGTGCCTCAACGTGAGTTATAATAGGCTCCCCCGTAGGGTCTTGCACAGGTGTTTGGGGCTTAGACAGCTTCGTATAGTCCGGTGTGTTTTCCGAAAGCGATAAGCTTTTTACGGTAGGTTGGGAGTTTCAAGGAAGTCCTAAATGGTCTCAGCAGGGTTTAAGGGTCCCCCCCAAAATCTTCCTGGTCTTTCAAGTTCCCCGGGCTCCCGAAACACCAAGTACCCCCCCCCCCCCCCCCCCCCCGCCCTCCGAGTACCGTGGGTCACACGGGTACCCCCCTTCCCTCGGTAACCTCGGCTCAACCGACCGCGATATATATAATAAAAACAAATGCAAATTTTATCACTATGAAAAAAGAACAGAAAAATAATAGAGCCCACGAAATGAGAAATAAAATACTTAAATACTAAAATAAAGTGTCAATGATCTATAAAATGATTAATCTTACATTCACTCCAATTACATAAGTTATTTAGGTAAGATAAAGACTCGGATGAAACGAATCCCTGCCTCCAACCACTCAGAACTCCAAGAACAATGTGCACGCGCGCCAGTGCGCACAGATAGTATCGTTGACATTGTTACAAGGTCTATGGCTTCACGGATTAGATCAACTTCAACCGCAACGCGTCACAATTATTATTATTATTTACTTTCATGTTCCACCGGAGTCCCAACGCGAAGTTAATGCAGACTCCCCCGTAGGGCGGTCGAAGAGAACGCGTCACAAGGTTAATAGCTACCCAGTCCAGGTCAACCCCAGAAACAACATATGGTCCGTGCACGCGTGCGCGAGCACAGACTGAAGAAAAAAACAGATATTCACAAAATCACAAACAGAAATTCCCGCACAAATTCACTAGCATTGTTATAAATGACAAAATTGTGGATCGCGAAGAAGAAAGTATGGGCAGGTTTGTCACGGGCAGAAAAACTGCTCGGCTTGCTGATTTCACACTCATTGTTTAAGATGATAGGGTGTAGGGGGGGGGGCAGAGGTGCTTTGGGCCCCAATAGAGCCCCGATGATTCCTGGAGGGTAACCCAAGTCCCCCGGGTCTTCCCGAGCTCCCCTGGTCCCTCGAGGCCCCTTGTCTCAGCTCATCTCGGCTTGTCTCGAATCATTTCGGTCAGTCTCGGCTCGTCGCGACCAACTCTACTCGCCTCAACGTGTTTCGACTGATCTCGACGCACCTTGACCAGCCTCGACGCGGCTCTCTCCCTCTGCGCTAGTAATCATGTGGACTGTAATAACAAAAAAATTAACTCAAGCATTTTACTGGTGGATTGGGGTGGCAGAGGAGTCTTGGGTCCCAAAAGAGCTTGACGAATCCCGGAGGGTAACCCAAGTCCCCGGGTCACACGAGCTCTTCGGGTCCCCTCGTCTCAGCTCATCTCGGCTTGTCTCGAATAATTTCGGCCAGTCTCGACTCGTCGCGACCAACTCGACTCGCTTCAACATGTTTCGATTGATCTCGACGCACCTTGACCAGCCTCGACGCGACCCTCGCCCTCTGCGCCAGTAATCCGCGGACACAAATGGTTAATTGTTCTACTCAAGCATTTCACATATATACATTTTTCTGTGTTTGGGTCTTACAGCGTGGGGAGAAAAAAACAGGAACCCCAGGGTTCAGAGGGTCCTCAAGGAGATCCCAAAGTAGTAATAGTAGTCCCAACGCGAAGTCAATGCAGACTCCCCTGTAGGGCGATTGAAGAGTGTCAAAGTAGGTGCAGCGTAGATTACGAGTAGGTTCAATGCAGATTTCGAGTAGGTTCTACGTAGGTTCCCAGTAGGTTTAACATAAATACAGAGTAGGTTTACCATAAATACAGAGTAGATTTAACGTAAATACAGAGTAGGTTTAACGTAGATACAGAGTAGGTTTAACGTAGATACAGAGTTGGTTTAACATGGATACAGAGTAGGTTTAACGTAGATACAGAGTAGGTTTGACGTAGATACAGAGTAGGTTTAACGTAGATACAGAGTAGGTTTAACGTAGATACAGAGTAGGTTTAACGTAGATACAGAGTAGGTTTAACGTAGATACAAAGTATTTTAACGTAGATACCAAGTAGGTTTAACGTAGATACAAAGTAAGGGAGGGGAAACAGGAAACAGGGGTCCTAGGGTTCAGAGGGTCCTCAAACGGGTCTCAAAGTTTCTCGATGAGGTTCCAAAGGGTCTCAAGGGTGTCCCAAAGGGCTCCGAAAGGGTCCAAGTGGGTCCCCCCAAATCCTCCTGGTCTTCCATCTCCCCCGGATTTCCAAAACCCCCGGTCCCTAGAGTCCCGCGAGTACCCCCCCTCCCCACTCCCGGATCACACAATCTCAACCAGCCTCGGTTCGTCTCGACTCGTCGCCTCGCCAGTCGACTAGTCTCCACTCGCCTCAACCTGCCTTGACTCGCCTCGTCCCCTCCACGCACAATGCCATTCAAGACTTTCACTCTCTAAGATCAACAGCAACATTATTTCACCATTTAGCTATCAAAACGCCTAGCTGTGCTCGGACATATATTAGGCGGTCGGGAAAGCACAAATTCTCCCACCGTAGGTTGGACTAGACTAACTAACACACCGCATAGTCCACCAAGGGCCCCTGCGGGCGTCTAACGATACATAATTATATAACCAATCAAAAATTGATCACCAGGAAAAAGGCCACAGATAAATAATGGAGCCCATAAAATAAGAATGAATAAAATATTAAATTAAAGTGTATATGATCTATAAAATGAATAATCATCCATCCACTCTAAAAAAATTGGCAAATGTTATTTTATTGGTCATGAAAGCCTAAGATTAATATGGACTAACAAGTTATCATGAATATATTGCTGTATTTTATACTCGGAATTGTGCTGATGTAGGGCAATTGAGAGATAACCTAATTATGATACGTGGTTAATGACGGTCATAATTGATGCCAATCTAACAGTTACATGATGTCTTATACTACATCATCGTCGTTCACGATCATAAATAAAATCCTTCAAGTCTCTATTGGAACGCCAAGGTACAGCAGCAAAAAAATGGTCGAAAACCTCCCAAAAAAATAAAAATTTCAACGAGTGACACAGATTCGGTTAGCTTGAGGGGCGTCCACTTCGAAAAATAGCCAAGAGTGCCGTTGTAAGGAAATACTCTGCGAGCTAAAATTCCGGTTCCTGCACAATAAGGAAACAAAATAAATTTTCCAACATGATCTGAACTGGCTAACTATTTTTACTACGGCATTAGTGTCGTAACATAGCAGTGGTTCTACTGTGTACCAAGAATTAGTGAAATCAGTTATCCGCTTCTCTAAAATCGTTAACGTATTCCTTCCTCTACGATGCAAATGGTGCACAAAGACGTGTAGGCGTTTGATAAAGCCCTAGTTTTGAACCAGTCATATCCTGTCCGTAGCCAAGATACAACGTTGGATCCAATTTGGTAACCCTTGTTTTGGATGAAATACGGTAACATGAACACTAAAAGACAAGGAATTATTTGACACCACTATAGGGCCATCTCCCAGAGGCCGCTTAAAATCGGAGGAATCCAAGCACCCCGTCTAAGCCTCTTTGTGTAGTTAATTGTCTTGGTAAAAATCTATCTGGCAGTTATAATTTTTTATTGTCTCCCAAATAAAGAAGTAAGGACCCGCTGTATGGCCAAGCTATAGTGTTCGTGGAGGCATAAAACAGTCGTCATTCAATTTTTGGTAAGGCTGTTAATTTTGACCGCTTTTTCCCGAGCTACAGACCAAATGACGAGCTCGGATAAGAAATGTCAGATAAGTAATACCATTCAAACTACCA
The DNA here is from genome assembly GCA_016164225.1 of Gammarus roeselii. Taxonomy (NCBI): domain Eukaryota; kingdom Metazoa; phylum Arthropoda; class Malacostraca; order Amphipoda; family Gammaridae; genus Gammarus; species Gammarus roeselii. The sequence continues at coordinate 1,327 of SDVV010023107.1, read as the reverse complement.
CCAGAGATGGTATTGAAGTTGGTCACAACACAGGAAAAATGCTAACCGGACATTAACGCATTTATTTCACGAGTACGACGGTGTTGGAGGCGGACCTGTAGTACGCTGGAAGGCCTGAACGTCTGATCGCAACAAACATCAATTCATGATTCATGCTGCCTTATGTGCAAAGTATGTACTTCTGCTTGCACATGACGGCACAATTTGAACCGTCGAGGATGATAGTGCAGCATCATATATTGATGTTCCTTTGACGGCCACAATGACAGTTTTATTTTATCTATGTATTATTGTCTTAATCGATTAAATTGAGACCTGCACGGCTAAAGCATTTTTGAATTTGTTTTTGACATTTGTAAGGAATAATCGGTGTAACGTCACAAACCAGTGTGTAACGTCACAAACCGGTGTAACGTCACAAACCGGTGTAACGTCACAAGCCGGTGTAACGTCACAAGCCGGTGTAACGTCACAAGCCGGTGTAACGTCACAAACCGGTGTAACGTCACAAACCGGTGTAACGTCACAAACCGGTGTAACGTCACGAACCGGCGTAACGTCACTAACCGGTGTAACGCCACAAATCGGTGTAACGCCACAAACCGGTGTAGCGCGACAAACCGGTGTAACGTGACAAACCGATGTAGCGTGACAAACCGATGTAGCGTGACAAACCGGTGTAGCGTGACAAACCGGTGTATTTATTTATTTATTATTTGCTTCAATGTTACACCGGAGTCCCAACGCGAAGTTAATGCAGACTCCCCCGTAGGGCGGTCGAAGAGTTGTGAATTAGATGACGCGTAGATTAAGAGTTTAAGAGCAGTTTAAACGCAGTCGCAGCAGGTTTAAACGTGGCTGGGGTTGGTCTAAAAGAGTATCTAAGTAGCAAATTAACACAATAAATTTGACACAGGCACCAAGCAAATTTAGTGCGGCTACAAATAAACATAAAGAAATTTAACAATTTTAAAAGGGTAATTCTAGCGCGGATACAGAGTAGGCCTAGTACATACAAATCGTAGTAAATAACGGATATATAGGGATTTATACTAATGAAAAATATGAGGAGCAGGTTGATTGCAGTCTTGTGTAGCGGAGTGGTAGCGGCTCCCTCCTTTCTCCGCCGGAGCTCCAACGTGTAGTCACAGAGGGCTTCTTTCTTGTGGCACGACGGTCCGGTGATTTTGCACAGCTTTGTGCATGAAGTCAAAGTAAGAATTTTCAATTGGTGCGCAGGGAGGACAGAGAGTTCGGGATCGGAGATGATTCAGATCTAGCAACTTCTACACTACCTCGTATAGGCCTGTGTGTTTTCCAAAAGCGA
>SDVV010023106.1:0-12818 GCA_016164225.1 Gammarus roeselii | reverse complement strand
ATATAAATGTTCTTGCTTTGTATATCACCACCTCCAGGAGGGTCGCAGATGCAGAGACCGAGGGGCGTTCATGTTCTTTGCGGGGCACGTTTTTTTTTATTGTTGCCTTTCGTGTGGTTCATAGTGTGATGCCATTCCTAATTATACCTACCTCTGTCACCCCATTGGGGTGAAGCGAGCGCTTGTTGAAAATAACATGATGTTTCTTGCGTGCAGCCTCTCCCTGCGCGCTGTTTCTTCCAGCCACTCGTCGTCTCCACCGCCCAGTTGAATCTGCATGACCGTTTTGGGTCCAATCGGTGCTCCCAACTGCGCTGTCGCTGGTCCAAGACGCCACGGCAATCCCGTGTTCTGCATCACTTCATCCTTGAGCGGTCAAGTGTCCGCTCACCGTTCCCGACAACCTCCACTACGCCCAAAATAATTAAGTACCGTTCTCAATTAGATTAGGCAACAATAAACGTCAATAATGTCATCAAGCGTTCATTCATTCCAACCTCTCGGCGACTAAACCAAAAGTGACCAAGAACATCCCGGTAATCTGTGAAGTCAATTAGAGCCAAAGAGATAGATCCCATAGCACCACCGTACGATTTTGGCCCCGTTTTGGACTGCTTTAAATCTGCAACGAAACGTAAATTGAATACGGATTGAAGGAGATAGGTATAGTGATAGCGAAGGAGGGTCAAGGCGAATAAAAGGGGACAGGAAAGACATAGAGGGTTATCATTTGAATTGATTGCATGAGAAATGACAAATCGTGACGATTTTGAATATTTATTTTAAAACACTGTTACTTGATAATTTGAACCTAATTAATCACAGTAAAAATGGTCCGTGCTTCCCACACAACATGGCACCAGAGTTATCCAATCACCCGAAAAATCTTACCAGTTATATCGAGATAAAGGGGTGCAGCACCCAACCGTACGCACCTTCGTATCCAGCCCGCTGGCCCGTTCAGAACTAATTAACACAGTTATGATATAGCAACCCAGCACCGAAGGGACCCACCCCACTGCCGCATGCATTCCCACCAGCCGCAGTCACATCCCCCTCTTTTTGGAGATGATGCCCCCCGCAGATTGACACCTGCAACTACCGACGATCAGTCCGACGATAGATCCGAAGTTCCATCCCGTTGAGACCCGACGTGAATGTGTGGGGTAACTGCCTCCCCTTGGTAGGTGATACACTGCGACTGCCGACTATCGGTCCGACGATAGATCCGTAGTTCCATCCCGTTGAGCCCCGTCATTGAATGTGTGTGGACACTGTTTCCCCCTTGTTGATGATGCCCTGCGACTGCCGATGATCGGTCCGACGATAGATTCGTAGTTTCATCGCGTTGAGCCCCGACGTGAATGTAACTGCTTCCTCCTTGTAGATGATGCCTTGCGACGGCTGACGATAGATCCGTAGTTCCATCCCGTTGAGCCCCGACGTGAATGTATGGGGAAGGAAGCTTCCCCTTTGTAGATGATGCCCCCGCAGACTGACACCTGTCTGCTCCTGGCACTCTCTCCCACTGGTTACTCCCACAGTGCCGGTTTCAGTCTCTTGTGGCCCCTCGAAACGAATTGCCCAATCAGCTCCCGATACCCTCGATGCATTGAGTTCATTGGACGTGGCCGTCCTTACGTCATAGCCCGACTTCAAATACCGCGCTCCATTCCCCAACAGCAAGAACAGTGTTGAATTAAAATTACATTACAAATCGGTCCATAATGGACATCGTTGGTCTTCTACCGTACAACCAAGGAGGCAGAGATGCTGCATGGCACGACAGTCCAAAAAATAACAAGCCACTAAACAAATTCGTATTAAAACTGAAGGATGCGATGTCACAATTACAGCACCAACCCCTCAAATGGTCGCGGACGAAAGGTAGTGTTGACCCGGAGTTAGAGGGAACACATATGTACGTGAGAAAAAACGCATTCCAACTATTCATAACAAGGCCATATTAATGTCCCTACCGTGTATATAATCAAATTAGACACCAAAATTTCCAAAATAAAACGGAGATATACTTTGGAGTACATCTCCATCGGTCGCCTAAACCAGCTGTAATGCTGCCCAAGCCGTGAAGGACGGACCGAATAAAACCTGACCAACGCAACACCTGCGGTCTTGTGCACTGATTCTGGTGAAACGCATTTGTGTTCAAACACCGCTTGTCAAGCAGCGCGCCGTAAGCACGACATCAAAGCCTGTAGGTCAAGTCATAACGAGAAGAGGTTATTTAGTCAACCAACCTCAACACTACAGCTAAAAAATCCGAAGGGGGTGGGGGGGTCCTCACTGAGAGAGGAGTGATGCAAGGCACACGTCTTGATAATGTTCCCAATTGAAAACGTGTTCGTTTACCTTACAAATATTGTTACAAGAAATATTTCCCTAATTAACGGTGTTTCATCCTATAAGGTTTGGATCCTGTACATAAATTTAATGGCTTTGCATCCTTTTTGCCATGTATTTGGAACTCATTACCGCCTAAATTGGTTAATGTTAGCTGTATTGTACACTTTTAAGCAAAAATTAATTATAACTTATGTCACTTTCATATGGACTTTCAGTGTATATATCTACATCATAATTTGATTTCTTTATAAATTATCAGGAACGCTGTGGGATGAGGGTTTGGGATGCCAGCTCCAGCAGGCCCACAGAGGCCAACTGTGCCGAATGCAGTCCCCAAATTTCATCCCCAATCTTAAAGGGGGTAGAAGTTGCCAGATATCCGATTTGTCCTGACACGACATGTGTGGTAAACGGGTCAAATAATCATTCATGATAGTCTCTTAGAAAACATATATATTGGTATAGGGAAGGAGGTTTTGGGGTTGAAAACAGGCATACACGATATTTCTCCAGGGAATATGCAAGATGTAAGGAAGGAAGACATTAGTTCGTATGGGCGAGAATTCTAGCTGCGATTATGGCTGAGGCGTTGGACGCCCCCAAGTAGCCACCGTCCAGCGCGAGGAGGTGGTGCATTGCAGCGCTCATCGCTGGTGTGGGAAAGTCAAACAGGAAGCTATGAATGTGCGGATAACGTGTGATATGAAGAAAACCGTAAGCAATGTCAATACTGGCAATGTGTTAACCACATGTCCTCTGAGCTGTAGGTTTGTTCTCGTGACGAAGTCAACTACTTCGTCCTTGTCGTCCGGTGGAAGCAGTCACACGATATCAGCAGTCCCACATGTCAGCTCTAGTAGGTCACACTGACTCAGTGTAATGTAGGTGGGTGTTATCTATGCTTAATGCTCAACACCGGTCACTGCCAAGGCTAATGAGGCACTGTTTTTAGCACCTAAATCCTCACTTGACTCTAATTTAAGTGCGTAATATATATTTTTCTCATTGAATGTATTCAAACTCAAAAGCACCAGTTACACCGGTGCATTTTAAATGTGAGTAGCAATAAGCTACGAGTGAAATGTTGAATGTCTAGAAGTAATTAACTAAAAGAAGGCTTTTCACACGACTGCACTAAATTCGTTATATTGTATGTGCCAAAATCCTCCTCGAAGACGGATTCTCGCTAGCTGTTAGTTTCGTTCCACTTGAGCGAATAAACATATGACATTTGCCGTTATCTGTCTCGTCAAAATCCAAAATGACTTGGTGAAACGCATCCGTTATGAAACACCGCTTGCTAATCATCGCTCCAAAAGTACATCACGTTCCAGGTCTCCTTTGTATTGGGTGATAAGGCTCGCGGAAGGAGTGTGGAGTAACATAACCTGAGGGTAACATGTTGAGTTGCTAATGAAAACACTTCAGAGGGCTGTCAAAAAAATACACACAACAAAATTTCTAAAAGACTAACATGTTTTCGTAGGGTTCGCAGTCCAGCAATACATCTAACCAAATGAGAATACAAATATCTACAGATAAATTAACATGGGTCACCAAAAGTGCGAATAAACGAAGCGTAAAAGCTGAGAGCGACGCAGTACTTGAGCGAGTGGGTTAGAGATCGTCCATATTGGAATCAAAACAGTTAAATTGTGCAACAAACATTTCCTGCTGCTATTTCAGTTATTAAAGCAGTTCGGTGACATGTGACGACGCTTTAAAGCAGTTTGGTGACATGTGACGACGCTTTAAAGCAGTTTAGTGACATGTGACGACGCTTTAAAGCAGTTTGGTGACATGTGACAACGCTTGAAAGCAGTTTGGTGACATGTGACGACGCTTTAAAGAAGTTTGGTGACATGTGACGACGCTTTAAAGCAGTTTGTTGACATATGACGACGCTTTAAAGCAGTTTGGTGACATTTCGAATCAGCATGATAATGCAACGAAGCGGTATGATGATGTAACGAAGCGGTATGATGATGTAACGAATCAGCATGATGATGTGACAAAGCGGTATGATGATGTAACAAAGCGGTGTGATGATGTAACGAAGCGGTATGATTATGTAACGAAGCGGTATGATGATGTGACGAATCAGAATGATGATGTGACGAAGCGGTATAATGATGTAACGAAGCGGTATGATGATGCAATGAATCAGCATGATGATGTGACGAAGCGGTATGATGATGTAACGAAACGGTATGATGATGTAACAAAGCGGTATGATGATGTAACGAAGCGGTATGATGATGTGACGAAGCGGTATGATGATGTAACGAAGCGGTAAGATGATGTAACGGAGCGGTATGATGATGTAACGAAGCGGTATGATGATGTAACGAAGCGGTATGATGAGGTAACGAAACTATGACGATGTAACAAAGCGGTATGATGATGTAACAAAGTGGTATGATGATGTGACGAAGCGGTATGATGATGTAACGAAGCGGTATGATGATGTAACGAAGCGGTATGATGATGTAACGAAGCGGTATGATGGCTAATTACTCTGGGAAGAAGTACGAAACGCTCGGTAGTGGTATGATAACGGTAGATAAATGTATAAAGACGTTAGGACGCAGTTTGATGACGTTAGGAAGTAGTATGATGACGTTAAGAAGCAGTATGATGATTATCGGAAGAGCTACGAAGACGTTGGGAAACGGTAGTGACGTAAGAAGAGGTATGAATAAGTGCCTCCTTATGAATCCAATCGAAAATATGCTTCCTATTTGCACTTGACAAACAATAAACCTTGCATAGCACACACGAGCGAGTGGGTTAGAGATCGTCCATATTGGAATAAAAACAGTTAAATTGTGCAACAGATCTTTTCTGCTGCTATTTCAGTTATTAATTTGATCAAAAAACATGCACTATAAATACGATAAATATACACTGAATACCGATACAGACGCAATTGGTCAAATTACAAAGTTGTTTTATACAAAGGTAATTTGTAAAATTATATAGTTAATATGTACAGACTTAATAGTTAATTCACACAATTATTTTGTACGAGCCTTGCTAAATTAGAGTTACTCCTCTAAGTTCATCCTGCGGTGAGCGGGTTCATCTGTTGTCAGCGCCCTCAGAGCGACAGACGCAGTACTTGATCAGGCTCTCATCAATGCTGAGGATGCAGCGCGGCGAGGACCCGTACTTGTTGGTGCGGCTGATATCACTCAGCTGCGTGGGGAGGGATGGTGGTTAGGAGCAGGACGGCAATTGAATGAGAGCTTTGATAATGCCAGGAGAACATAAATATAAAGGGGATTAAGGAATGTCCCAACAGGCTACGAGCGAATTGCACTTTTCTTTTATTATCTTGTAGTCGCCTGCAAAATGTTAAATCCTACTCATCATAACTGAGAAGGTGTCTTGCCTCACAGCATAGGTGAGGGCTGCCTCTTACTCACCCTGACTGAGAAGGTGTCCTGCCTCACAGCGTAGGTGAGAGCTGCTTCATACTGAGCCTCTCCCGGTGAGGTGACGATGTGCACCTCATACACCTCTTCCGTCACGGGCATCGGAGCGTCCAACTTAGGCACAAAACCGTCCATGTCGGCATTCTGCTTGAACGACAACAAACCTGCAACAGCGCATCAGGGAAGCATTAGTGATCAGCCTATATAACTATGCATTTATGAAAACTTATATGGAAGGAAGATTAGATTTCGCGTTCAGAGGTAAACAGAGCAAAATACAACGTCAAGTGATTGAAGGGCGGTACATTAGCCGCAGATGATACTGGCGGGCCTAAACGCTGAACAATCTATCTCCTACGCCCCCCATCCCCCCACCTGCATTAGGGAGCAAGATGGCTGCCCAAGTGATCCGTTCGAGCGTCAACTCCCGGCACAGCCCTCTGTGTGGGGCGGTGTGACTATTGATGTAGTGCGTGAGGGCTTTAGCAGCTTGCCGCACACGCTCATCGGTTACCGTCAGCGGCTCCCACGTGAGGCATGCGCACCAGTGCGGTTCGATGAAGGCGTCACTGCAGGTACGGGAGTCAGGGACCTGCGAGAGGAGAGGCGCTTTAATTCTGGATAAATAAACTGGCTGAGTGGCCTAATGCCTGCACATGAGCAAGCAAACTTTGATGGCCGAGAACTGGTCGAGGAGGACGATGAGTGTGAAAGAAAACTTGAATGTGTAGTTTCAACATGATCGCCAACGGGGAATATTGATGGTACCCTCTTACGCAAATATCAATTTATCGATGATAAATACAACCATGTACTAGGCTCATCGATCATTTGCGGACTCAGTTCATGTAAGGGAACTCCTGAAAAATTGCCGGAAAAATGCAAATAATACGAGAAAAAATATTGTGGAGAAACTGGGTAAAAAATTTGAATGTCCAAATACAAAATATAATAACAATAATCAATTTTCGATTGTTCTCCAAACTATTGCTGCCCCAACAGCGCATTGCGTAAACTAGCCTTTAATACATTACTGCACAGTGAGGCCTTTAATTCATTACTGCACAGTGAGGCCTTCATTACATTACTGCACAGTGAGGCCTTTAATACATTACTGCACAGTAAGGCATTTAATACATTACTGCACAGTAAGGCCTTTAATACATTACTGCAGAGTGAGGCCTTTATTACATTACTGCACAGTGAGGTCCTTAATACATTAATGCACAGTGAGGCCTTTAATACATTACTGCACAGTGAGGATAGAACTTCGATTACTATCCCTAGAATACAGGCTATTAGGGCTGTGACCTAATACAGGGAAGACGTGTAGGCTGCCTCCTCACCGATCTCCTCAAAAAATAGTAATTACCGAATATTGGATGTGGTTTTCAGTGCCGTAGGGGCTATAGGCACCGCTGCAACATTATTCCTACGGGTGTTTTGTTGTTTCTTCCCGTTGGAAACCAAGCGGTGGCGTCAGGCGGGTGAGGTCAAACCTCACCCGTTAGCAATTAACAGGTGCTCATTGGTGATCCAGTTAGATGAAGCTCTGATGCCTGATTGACAAAAAACTTTCTATATATCTGGGGAGCTGATGAACCAAAAAACAAGTCCCTGACGAATCAAATTATTTGCAACTAAAAAGTCCTTTCTCTTTTACGTTAAAAAGAAAAATTGTATCAGAAGTCAGTTACCTCAAAAGTTAGGTTTCGATTGCAAGAACAGGCGCGCATCATGTGTACACATTGCAAGCCCTTTTAGCAGAACTCACCTGACTGAAGAGCGAGATGCTGCGCTCTGTGGTCTGACCGAGGCGGGCGCCGGAGTAGTGCAACAGGTCCATCAGCGTCGCGTGGACGTCAAACGGCGTCACCAACCGATCCGTGTTAGCCCTGAACAGGAACAATTACTACACATTGTTTGAATGTATGTATTTACTACACAAAATGTTACTAAAGATGGTGATGATATTTAGATATTATTTTTTATATACCGAAAGAAATCGCCATAGTCGAGACAGTCTGGAATAGGAGGCGCATTGCACGACATCGCCCAGCGACCCAGTCTTCTAGGCTCCTTTGAGTTTCACATAAGGAAAATCAACTATCCCCAGGATTGATGGTATTCTAGCGTACCAAAACTACACACAAGCTATTCCTCACTCCCACTGTACACTCACTTGAGGTTCTGATAAGCGGCCGAGTAGTTGTTCTTTATTTTTTCAGGAACAACAAAGCTCACAAAGGGCAACCGCTCCTCCTGTTTGCCTTGCTGCGTGCTGCGGATGCTCTGGAACCTGCGACAGGACACGAGAGAACAGTTGTTCAAGGCCAATAGCACGATGGGTAGCCTTATAAATAGGAGCCTTCGATAAATTATGAGTGAAATTATTGTAAGATTATTACAAGCTTCATCAGAAGGCTTTGATCAAATTATTAAATGTTATTCCTTGTTCAGGATTTTTGTTTGAGAATGAGGTAATCAGAAAATTCACGACTGGAAGCACCTAGACACTATTCTAAAATGAGGTCCACTTCGACAACCAGCAACGAACAAATTTGTCATCGTCTGGTGACGGTGAAAGAGACGGCCAACAGCAATCGGCTGTGGCCGTGTTCAGAATAGACGGCAAGCATCGTGTTGACCAGCAAAGCAATCACATGTGGCCGTGATCAGAGATGACGGCAAGCATCGTGTTGAGCAGCAAAGCAATCACATGTGGTCGTGATCAGAGTAGACGGCAAGCATCGTGTTATGATCAGCCTCCGCTGGCACATAATTTGGAAACGTCGCTAACCGAACATTACCACCAAGAGCTGCGTAGTGTGTGCCTTAGAAACAGTGTAGGCCTTAGGCCTGTTAACCCTAGCCTAAGTTACACGAAGAAATTCCTGGCCTTGCATATTTTTCGATTCCCTCCGATGTTTGTTTAGAGAAGCAGGTGGTCCCCATACGGATCGTATGACCAGGAGACGTTGACGAGTGGGAGGCAACTAGACCATCCTGGTAAACTTGACAATTCAGCATTGTGTAGCCGGTATCCCATAACGTAGAAGGGTAGTGTTAGCTCAGGGGTATCTTATTTTGTAAACAAAAAGATGGGAATTAACGGTTTTAGTTTATTTTGTATGCCAATAAGGCCAAGGCTTCAAGACACCACGCCTCTTTGGGGAGGCGCCCAAAAGGTGAATGGTCCCCTTATTGGAGGATCACTTCATACACATAAACAAGGCCTTCCCATAGTATTTCAAGCTGTAGGTCTAGAGCATAGACCACGACATTCCATCAGCTGAAGCCATCGGGTGTAGGGCGCTACTCTTCGCCTTTGCGTCGCTTTTGCCTTGCTTTTCGTTTGACGCTTACGCTTTACACTTATACTACATTTCTTTTTTTGCTGTTCTTTTACACTTTAATGGCGGATTCATTGGACGGAGTGCTCTATCGAAAGTTTAACTTTTGACATGTTACTTGTTTTATTCAAAATAATATTATATAACCAGTGTTTAATCATTTGTACCTTGCATTTGACATGATTATAACAACTTGAAAAGTTTTCAGATAACGATCGTGTTGAGCAGCAAAGCAATCACCTGTGGCCATGATCAGAGTAGACGGCAAGCATCGTGTTGAGCAGCAAAGCAATCACCTGTGGCCGTGATCAGAATAGACGGCAAGCATCGCGTTGAGCAACAAAGCAATCACCTGTGGCCGTGATCAGAGTAGACGGCCAACAGCGTGTTGTCCAGCAGCCCGTCCGTCTGCAACCGTTGCAGCAGCGCCGCTAGGTCGTCATCAGCGACACTCACGAGGTTTACGTCATCGTGACTCAGCTCATCGTGAAGAGAGAAGCCGAACACGGGGCGGTCCCGATACGTCCACATGAAGTTGTAGATGTAGTCAAAAAATACCTGTCAATATATAGCAACATATGAAGGAAATTATACGAATGTTTCTGTACCTGTCTTGCGCAAGAGTCTTGTAACTAGTGACTGGAAGAGATGAGCTAAGGTATGGATCATCGGGCATAATTCAAACTAACGACAATGAAAAGCGCAGGATGAAGCTCATCCGATTCGCAATTTAAGGTAATCAGAACTTATATTTAAAAATTATACTAGAGATTATGATGACTTATGGGCCATAACTATCTCCTAAACTATTCAAGTTAGATGTCTGATTGACACCAGAGGAGTTCCTCCCAAGCATGCACCTCCTCAATGATATCTGTTAGGCTCACCTGGTGCCTGGGTCTAGCGTTCATGCAGTAGTTGGGGTGCCACCTAATCTCCTGCTTGAGGGCGAGGTAAAAAGGCCGCGCGTAGTGGTCAGTCGGGGGCTCCTTGAAGCCTCGCAGGCGGTAGTTGAAGGTGGAAAACTGAGGCTGGTCCTCAGCATACACTAAGACAGTGGCCGCCATTAATGATCGTCACAATCATATTTCAGAAAACAAATAGTATTTGCATTCTGAAATGAAGTACAATGAGCAGCTTTGTCTTCTAGGCACCAGTAAAAATAAGGCCAATTCTTTTCTGTACAATGTCATTTAACAATCAGTATTTATCAAAATAAAAATATCTATCAAATGCGGGTCTTTAGAACCAAAATAAAACATTGCCAAATCATAATGGATGTGATAAAACGAAATAAGTTATCGCATCTCATGTATGCTCTACAATAGTTCTAAATCTATCAAACCGTAAAAATGTATGTGCAAGAACCAAACAACAACAACGAAATAACCTTTACCCGCAACTTAGCCATTTCCCATTGAAACCGCTCACTCGTAACATAGCCCGCGTTGGCGAAGTCCTGCCATAGGAATGGGTACACGTTCACGTACTGCGAGTGGCTGCGGACTCGGTGGCGCGTCTCCGGAAGCTCCAGTTCAGTCTTGCCTGCAAAACACAAGCTTTAGTTTGTAATGCTGCTTAACAGTTAATAATTGTATACATGGGCAGTGAGAAGGAAGAGTCAAAGGCTTCGTAGAGAGTTTAAAGGCAGTTGGCAATAGCTACGGCGCATTTTGGTAATTGTTTTTGAATGCGACAATCTAAAGTTGGTTGCTGCTAAGCTCAATCTAGTTTCGTCAATTTGCTTCAAAAAGTTATCGTACTCCAGATGAACAATACAGTGTTCATCGGGTTGTCCCGCTTCACCTTTCCCACCGGTGCTCTGTCTACTCCGGTACTAGGTCCTCCTGTCACCATCGGGATGAGAGCTCACCTGTCAGCATCGGGATGAGGGCCTGCGCCGTTCCGTCCCCGACGATGTTGTAGCCGTTCATGACATCGGCCCCCAGCACCTCTGTCAGGTACCTGACACATGGCGCAGCGTCAATAACTCTATTGGTCAGCCTGCCAGCGTCAGAAATGGCGCACGTTCCTTCAATCATCTAATGGCACGAGTAGCTGAAGTTATATTGATTGATGAGCTGAGAGTAACTGGAATGGGCGAAGCTCTTTATTTAGGACGTTGTTGCGTTACATTGATTGATGAGCTGAGAGTAACTGGAATGGGCGAAGCTCTTGGTTTAGGACGTTGTTGCGTTACATTGATTGATGAGCTGAGAGTAACTGGAATGGGCGAAGCTCTTGGTTTAGGACGTTGTTGTTTTATATTGATTGATGAGCTGAGAGTAACTGGAATGGGCGAAGCTCTTGATTTAGGACGTTGTTGCGTTATATTGATAGATGAGCTGAGAGTAACTGGAATGGACGAAGCTCTTGGTTTAGGACGTTGTTGCATTACATTGATTGATGAGCTGTGAGTAACTGGAATGGACGAAGCTCTTGGTTTAGAACGTTGTTGCGTCATATTGATTGATGAACTGAGAGTAACTGGAATGGACGAAGCTCTTGGTTTAGGACGTTGATGCGTTTTATTGATTGATGAGCTAAGTGGAATGGACGAAGCTCTTGACGTTGTTGCGTTGTATTGATTGATGAGCTGAGAGTAACTGGAATGTACGAAGCTCTTGGTTTAGGACGTTATTGCGTTACATTGATTGATGAGTTGAGAGTAACTGGAATGGACGAAGCTCTTGGCTTAGGACGTTGTTGCTCAAATTCAACCTCTGAATGATTGACATATTAATTGCATATCTTTTTAAGTTGGCATACTACGGCATAAGATTTTGAATGTGGAAAAAGTTAATTAAAAGATGCCTTTCCAACACAAACGGTGGTACAGATACAGATACAGACACTAGGCCGCCTCCCCCAGATAGGGGGGTGGCCGACGGCAAGGCGCACCTCACACCCTCATACGCTCACACTCACACAACTTAGCCCTTTTGTGCTAACGGGTCCGGCCGGTAGCCCCTCAACTTACACTCTGAGTCCTGAGTGAAGTCAGAGGAACCGTCGTCAGCAGCAGGGCCCGACAGTTTTCACTGGTTTACCCCCGCCGCGTCATAATGACCACCCACGACCATCCCGACAGCGGGATGCCAAGGGCGGGAAAGCACATCAGAGCAGCGTCAAAATCAACCATTCACAACCATTCTTCACTCACGCCGGTTCATTGCACGCTCTCTCGCCACCTCCACATTCATGTCCCCTTTTCCCAACGCCTGCTTCAGACCATCCATCCACCCAAACTTCGGTCCACCTCTAGGCCTGCGACCACTCGCCTCCGCATTCATCACCCTTTTCACTAAATCTCCTTTCATCCATCCTCTCCATGTGCCCGAACCATCTCAGTACACGCGAATCCACTCTGTTCTCCAACTTCTTTACCATCCCTGTTCTGATTCGAACCACTTCGTTGGTGATCCGGTCTCACAGCGTTACTCCAGTCATGCTCCTCAAACATTTCATCTCAAAAAACATTCAACCTTCTTCTCTCCTCTGCTCTCACCCCCCAAGCCTCAGCTCCGTAGAGTACAGTTGGGACAACAACACCCTCACACAGCCCTCTCTTTGCTTCCATCCCCAACGTCCTACAGCTCATTACACTCTTTAGTGCACCCAACACTTTACATCCCTCCTTCACTCGCGCCTTCACTTCAGTTTC
>SDVV010023105.1:0-12818 GCA_016164225.1 Gammarus roeselii | reverse complement strand
AGTGACGCATGACATGCCAGTGATGGCAGTGACGCATGACATGCCAGTGATGGCAGTGACGCATGACATGCCAGTGATGGCAGTGACGCATGACATGCTAGCGACTGTTAGTGACGCATGACATGCCCGTGATGGCAGTGACGCATGACATGCCAGTGATGGCAGTGATGCATGACATGCCCGTGATGGCAGTGACGCATGACATGCCCGTGATGGCAGTGACGCATTACATGCCAGTGATGGCAGTGAAGCATGACATGCCAGTGATGGCAGTGACACATGACATGCTAGTGATGGCGGTGACGCATGACATGCCAGTGATGGCAGTGACGCACGACATGCTAGTGATGGCAGTGACGCATGACATGCCAGTGATGGCAGCAACGCATGACATGCCCGTGATGGCAGAGACGAATGACATGCCAGTGATGGCAGTGACGCATGACATGCCAGTGACGGCAGTGACGCATGACATGCCCGTGATGGCAGAGATGAATGACATGCCAGTGATGGCAGTGACGCATCATGACATGCCAGTGATGGCAGTGACGCATGACATGCCAGTGACGGCAGTGACGCATGACATGCCCGTGATGGCAGAGACACATGACATGCCAGTGATGGCAGTGACGCATCATGACATGCCAGTGATGGCAGTAACGCATGACATGCCAGTGACGGCAGTGACGCATGACATGCCCGTGATGGCAGTGACGCATGACATGCCCGTGATGGCAGAGACTCATGACATGCCCGTGATGGCAGTGACGCATCATGACATGCCAGTGATGGCAGTGACGCATGACATGCCAGTGATGGCAGTGACGCATGACATGCCAGTGATGACAGTGACGCATGACAATCGTTTTATCATATCACGTTGTGGTGTAAATTAAACAAATTACTGGAGATAATACCATGTAGCAATTTCCAAGTCCAGATAAATACTAGAAGCAGTGATTGACCTGTAAGAGTACAACTTCTATGTTTACGTGATTCTTCTGTTATTGAGAACCTGTCCAACAGAGCTATGTATAGGGGCCAGAACAGGCGAAGAGGGTGAAAAGTGTGGTAGTCCGCTTCTATTAACAAGTTCCTTACCTACAAGCTCTACCTACTTACTTTTATTTCCCTGAAAATCACATAATTAGTGCATCAAGCAACAATAGTTTGAAACCCAATAACATATACAAAAATATTGTACTCGTAAAGATATGTTGTTTCCACAAAGAGAGCTCATAAAATAGTTCTTTTATCAACTTCAATGAGGACCCAGTTCATAAAATGGTTCGATAACGCAACACTGAACATAGACCAGAGTAGCTTACACCTCATTCAAACGGAAGCTCGCCTCCAATTATCTCATATTTATGTAGTCAACAATGCATTCCAAAATATCAATCAACTCAAGCATACTCCTTCTGATAGTAATATCTATTATTCATCTGTGTAAGGGCATTATTCATCTGTACAAGAGCATCATTCATCTGTGCAAGAGCATTATTCATCTGTGCAAGTGCATTATTCCTCCATGCAAGAGCATTATTAACCTGTGCAAGAGAATTATTCATCCGTGCAAGAGCATTTTTCACCTGTGCAAGTGCATTATTCATTTGCAAGAGCATTAATCATCTGTACTGGGGTATTATTCATCCGTGCAAGAGTATCATTCATCTGTGAATAAGTATCATTCATCTGTGAATGAGTATCATTCATCTGTGCACGAGCATCATTCATCCGTGCAGGAGCAGTATTCATCTGTGCAAGTGCATTATTCATTTGCAAGGGTATTATTCATCTGTGCAAGAGTATCATTCATATGTGCATGAGTATCATTCATCTGTGCATGAGTATCATTCATCTGTGCATGAGTATCATTCCTCTGTGCATGAGTATCATTCCTCTGTGCATGAGTTTCATTCATCTGTGCAAGAGTACATCCAACAATTTAGAAACACTGTTATATAAGCGTGAGTAGACTGGAGAAGTAAAAGTGGTTCCGGTTTTGGTGGTAGTTACCTTAATAGGCCTCACAAGGTCTGGCCTCTTCCAGCGCATGTACAGCATGGACGAGATGCTGACGAGGATGAACATGCTCTCCACGAAGCTGGCGTACTCGATGAGTGCATAAATGTCCGTGGTGCAGAGATAGGCCAGCGACAACAGGCCCTGGCGGAGGCAAAGGTAAGCAACTGATCCTACAGACACAGAATCTAGGGTGGGGACAGTTAGGCAGAGCTATTGTGGCCTGAGATCGCCCGATGCGATCTCAGGCCAGCACTTCATCTAGTATCGTGCCTAGATGAAGTGCTGGCACGATACTGTAGCTAGACAGTGTTGGGCACGATACTGTAGCTAGATACAGTGTTGGGCATGATACTGTACCTAGAAACAGTGTTGGGCACGATACTGTAGCTACCTAGAAACAGTGTTGGGCACGATACTGTAGCTAGATACAGTGTTGGGCATGATACTGTACCTAGATACAGTGTTGGGCATGATACTGTACCTAGATACAGTATTGAGCACGATGTTGTAGCCAGATTGTATTGGACCTGATACTGTACCTAGCAATGTTGGCACGATACTGTTGGGCACGATACTGTAGCAAGATACAGTGTTATGCATCATATTGTGGCAAGATACAGTGATGAGCACGATACTGTACCTAGATACAGTGTTGGGCACGATACTGTACCTAGATACATTGTTGGGCATGATATTGTAGCAAGATACAGTGTTGGGCACGATACTGTACCTAGATACAGTGTTTGGCACGATACTGTACCTAGATACAGTGATGGGCACGATACTGAAACTATAAATTTACAAATACATTGACCAGTTTCTTAGGAGATGAATTGGGCTAAAATCCTCTGCTAACATGTCTAAATACTGTATCCTGTCCAACGCTGCTTGGAGCCAAGTGTAAGGAAAGTTGCAGCAAGAAATGTGCTCAGTACATATCGTGCATGCGTAATAGCTACGGCATTCAAAGAGTAAACAAATAATACTTTGAAAACGAGTTAGTTAAAATGACCTAAAATTTAGTCACGATACGGTATCTAGACAAAGCTTATTAATCTAATGATTGCTACAGTACACACTCGATACAGCTACTGTAAACACAAGGAACAGCTACTGAACACACTAGGAACAGCTGCAGTAAACACTCGAGATAGCAACTGTACATACTAGAGACAGCTACTGTACATACCGGAGACAACTACTGTACATACTAGAGACAGCGACTGTGCATACTAGAAACAGTGACTGTACACACAGGGGACAGCTACTGTACACACTAGAGACAGCTACTGTATAAACTAGGGACAGCTACGGTACACGCAAAGGACAGCTGCTGTACACGCAAGGGACAGCTGCTGTACACGCAAGGGACAGCCGCTGTACGCACCAAAGACAGCAACTGTGCACACTAGAAACAGCTCCTGTATACACTGGGAACAGCTAAGGACAGCAACTGCGCACACTAGAAACAGCTCTTGTATACACTGAGAACAGCTACAGGGCCGCCCAAGAGGAAGCCTACACGAGTCAGGCGGGCCAACTCAATCAAGATGCCTAGCATGTTGTGGCGGCATCTGGTGCACCGGCCCCAGTGAAAGTCCCTCAACCCACCCTGCTCCATGTCCTCGCCGGCGGCGACGGCATCGCGTGCGCCACCTTTGCGGTGTTGAAGTGCACGCAGCCTGTGCGCTGCCGAGCCTCAGGCCCACCGACACTTTCAAGACACCAGAGCCACAACAAATACACTCTCTTTCATAAACGAGTGATCAATCACCATTTCACTCGTACAAAACATCCCTCTCCCACGCTAAAATTGTAAACAATGTTCCGGTGTCCACGACTACAACTATAACACATGGGTGGCCGTTTGTCGACTGTCACACAACCCACAAAGTCAATTCAGACAGCAGCAATAGCGCTTTACCCCGCCACTAAGCCGGTCACCCCTTTCTCTCCTCCCAATTCCCCCTCTCTCAACACGCGCGTGTCGGTGGGTATCTGGTATTACGGTCGGTGCGCTGGCGTGGTTTCCACCGTCGCAGGTAGAAACCGGGACTGTTAAATAACAACAGCTACAGTACACACTTGAGACAGATACTGTACATATTAGGGATCGTTTTTGCACACTAGGAACAGCTACTGTACACACTAGGGACAACTACTGTACACACCAAGGACAGCTGATGCACACACTAGGAACACCTTATGTACATACTAGGGACATCTAATATACAAACTAGGGACAGCTACTGTACACACTAGGGACAGGTACTACATACTAGAGATAGCAGCTGTGTACACTAGGGACAGCTCCTGTACACTAATGACAGCTACTGTGCACACTAGTAATAGCTATTGTACACACTAGGAACAGCTACTGCATGCAATAGGGGCAGCTACTGTACACACTTGGAAAAGCTACTGTACACTAATGACAGCTACTGAACACACTAAGGACAGGTACTGTACACGCTAGGGACAGCTACAGTACACAAATGACAGGTACTGTACACACTAGGAACAGCTACTACACCCACTTGGGACAACTACTGTTAGCAGAGCTAAGTAAAATAATTTCACTGATACGAGTATTTTCTGGCAGTCTGATGTTTTCACATAAAAAATATTCTCAAAGTTTTATATTTGTTCAAATTATTTATCCCTCCTTAGACCATCTGTCCATGCAACATGCTTCTTCCACTCACGAGGAAGACTAGCGAAGTTGCGGGCGTGTGACACTTATAATTGATCAACGCCAAGAAGTCGGGGAAGTGTCCCTGGCGGGCGCCCACGAAACACAGTCTGGTGGACAGTGGAAAGAGTCAGGGGACCATCTGTGGGACATGTGTTGTAAGGGACTTAATAGCACTCGGCTCACCGCGGGTAGACGGTATCTAGCACTACGGTATATGGTTCAAATTCACATCATTTTGCAGCACAATAATTAAATGCCAAATTAAAATTCTCTATCCAACGCATACATTTCAAATGATTACATTCAATGTTCAGCATCACGATTGAACGAGCTTATTTAATAATGGGAAAACTGTTCTACGTGAAGTTTCTACGTATCCACGGGACAAAACAATACGGATATTTTATTGTGAATAATATTTCTAGGAGGTAGCTACTAATTGTGCAAACAAATAAGCACAAATCAAGAACTCACAACCGTCAGTATTCAAACAACAAACAATATGCATTTGTACCTGACAACATAACGCCCTCCAAGTTCTGCCCTTCGTAGAATGGCTCTGCCTATACCACGAAACAACCTAGCCACAGCTGCTGGTAATTCGTTAGCAGGACAAGGCTGCACTGCAAGAGCTTCACGTTGGAACTAACTCATCGTGAGCTACCCTGAAAAAGAACATGATGTGCTTGGAAAGACATGGGCTTACCTGGAGGAGGTCAAGATATGCACAGCCAGGCTTGCGCTTACCCGGAGGAGGTCATGATGTGCACAGAGAGGCGTGAGCTCACCAGGAGGAGGTGATGATGTGCACAGACAACCTTACGCTCACCAGGAGGAGGTCATGATGTGCACAGACGGGCTTGCGCTCACCTGGAGGAGGTCATGATGTGCACGGAGAGGCCACCAAAGGCGGAGAGTGCGACGAAAATGGGCATCAAGACGGAGAAGGAGCCCAGCATCTGGTCGGCAAACGTCTGCAACAAGAATGGTAGAAGGTCAGTGGGGAGGGGGAGGTCCATGCAGAACAAAAGGTCTTTAAGCCGACAGATAGAAGGCAGTCATATTGTAGCTACACTGTCAGAGATGGCGTCGTGTCACAAGAACGGCCTCACAACAGCGATGGTGGCGTGTCACAACACCGGCCTAATTACAGCAATGGCGGCATACACCTAACCACAGATCCGCACCACAGCGATGACGTCATTTCACCACTGTACACTTACCATAGAGATGACGTCACGTCATCACAGCGGTAACGTCATGTCATCACAGCGATGGCGTCATTGCACCACTGCGCCCTCACCGTAGCGATGGCGTCATGTTACCACAGCGATGCCGGTATGGCACCACTGCGCCCTCACCACAGCGATGACGTGATGTCATAACAGCGATGGCGGCATGTCACCACTGCGATAGCGACATTTTACCACAGCGATGGCAGCATATCATCACAGCGATTTCGCCACGTCACTACTGCGTCTTGACCACACTAATATCGGCATGACAAAACAGCAGCCTCACCACAGCAATGGCATCCGAAGCCATCATCTCGGCCGGCGTGAGCACCGCGAGGTAGGCTACGTTTGCCAGGACGTAGACGACGGTGACCAGCGGCAACGAGATGAAGATGGCACGAGGCAGGTTCCTGCAACACACAACATAGGGTTAGGGAGGGGCGGTGGTGCTAATAACAGCCAAGGGAGGCAGGTTCCTGCAACACACAACACTGCATTTGGTTAGGGTAGAAGGGTGTTTGGAAGGTTTAACTCAGGGAATTTCCTACTAGATGATCAAGTCGGTTCCAGAGAGGTGAGTCCAGTCGCGTCATGCTACAAAAGCGATTGCAGCCAAGCGATTGCAGCCATCATCTCATCTAAGCACTCATACTTGTAAGGATCCTTGAGCTCTTCTGTCATGAAGTTTAGGTAGTTCCAGCCGGCAAATGAGTAGATGCCGGTGTAGAAGGACGCTGCTATTTGACCAGGCTCGGTGGAAGACCCCTCGAAAGGCTTGTTGAAGTTGCTCGTGTTTCCTGTGGAAGTACTTAGGGGATGGTCTAAACAGAATTTGAAATTAAAGATACTGTCTTAAAGATACTGTGGAAAAGGGTTTCCTTTGGTTGATGGATTAAATAGGGAAACAAATACATCATTTGGGAAGAAAATTTATACAAAAGTTACTCTGGTGTCAGTCAGACAGTACTGGTATCCTATACAAAGAACTGGCGCCCCACACACAGAACTGGTGCCCCACACACCGAAGCCCCTCACACTGCACTGGTGCTTTTTACACAGCAATGGTGCCCCTCACACACTTCTGGTTTGATTCACACTAACTGATGCTTCTTACAAGCGATGATGTCCCTAACAATGCTTCAGTACCCCTCACATAGCTATGATGCCCCTCACGCTGCTCTAACTCTCCTCACACAGCTATGGAGCCACTCCAACTTTTTTGACGATCTTCACACAACTATGGTGACCCTCACAGAGCCCCGATGCTCATCACAAAGTGCTAGCGCTCCTCACACAGCCGTCTAAGAGGGAGCCTACGCGGTGGTGGCGCCTGGAAACCCAGCGGAAGATCCTCAACACCCTAAGTTCACGTCATCGTCGATAGCGTCATCGTCGTCGTCGATGGCGTCGTCGTGGACGCAGCCTCTACGCTGCCCGGGCCTCTGGTCCCAGACAAAACACCAGACACCAGAGCTACAACACCTTTTCATCGTATTTTCCCTAGGGGGAAGAGAACAAACACCGGCCTTCCTTACCCTTCTCCATGCTGATGATATACAATTTAACTTTTGTTCCAACGCTTACCCATGTCTCACCTGCGACCGCTCGCACATGCGCCGCGTTGGCGCGATCCAGTGCAGATGTGGAGAAATGGACAGGCTACACAACACAATGCTCTGGAATCCACAACAAAGAGTATACTACATGGGTGGCAATACATCAACTGCCCCCCAACCCACCATATTGATGTAAACCTTAACAATAACAGCCTATCATGGGCCCCAACACCCGACACTCCTCCTTCCTAGGTGGCTCCTGTCCTTTGCGTCGGGCGGCCTCGCCGCCCACGACAGCGGCTCCTCGGCCCGCGGCGCCACCCACCCGTGTAACAACAGACCCTCCCGTTTAACGAGCCCCTCGCCCCCACAACCACCAACTCCACCGTTCCTTCCTGCGCCACCACAACAACCCCAAATCATTGTCGGGCACTCAAATATACCACAAACGAACATAAAACGGCATTGGTTAGAAACCAATATAACTCAACATTTTCGGCACAAACACTCCATGCACATCGCACAATTCCAAGAAGCTGAACTCAAACGAAAATTCACTATCGTCCCAACAACGAGGGTGCCGGCGGACTCATTCACTCGTACATAGCTTCCACATAGCTTCCACTTGACAACACATTGCAGAAGCAATTGGTACTTATCCAAATTCGAAAGAAACAATATAGACTATTTACCATTCATATATACATCCCTCTATCCAGTTCATGTCAACCGCAATACACACCTCACTTAACACCACCCCCAACACTTTCGCTCTAAGTGACTATAACGCACACGCTAACTCCTTGCGATTCTAACACCCAACAGACCTCTCTCCTGATCTCTCATTCTGCTCTCCCAACCTCGTTCTAAACTGTCAATGGGCAGTCCATTGAGACGTGTCCTTGACCATTTTCAAAGTGATTATTTATGAACTTCTATTCCCGATCCCCAACAAACCCCCTCATACTGCTCGTAACTTCAAAGAACAAAATTGATCGATTACAGAGCGCGTCAATAGGAACCGCTCTACAGACTTTGACGTCACTCAATACACATCTAATGACGCTGCCACAAAACACTTCAACCCCGTGCTTAATCATGCAGACGGGTAACACATAACCGCCGGGTTCGTCCGTGGCTTCAATACAACTAAACGTAAAATTTTGCGGCAAAACACCTACGTAATTTAGAATCAGCTAATACAGAAACATGAAAATTCAAACCCTTAACTTAGAAAAAGATTCAGATATTCGGGAGTAACATACGAACTTGTGGCGGGATTTACTGGTCAACACCAACTTCCGAATCTCCTCATCAAGGGGATTTGGAAGTTGTTCACACCATACCATTAGACCATCAACTAACAGATATACTCAACGAACACAATACAAACACTTGCCACCTACCACACCATACCATTAGACCATCAACTAGCAGATCTACTCAACGAAAACAAAACAAACACTTGCCACCTTCCACACCATACCATTAGACCATCAACTAGCAGATCTACGCAACGAACACTATACAAACACTTGCCACCTACCACACCATCCAGACAATACTGGGATACTCAAAGAGTTACACAAATTGCAGATTGGCGAAAAACATTGGCTCCCCCACATACATCGGCCAGGACCATAGCCGCCATCAGCCAGACCAAAAACTCATCGACAACGGGCTCTGACGGCAAATCACACGAATCATCTTGTTTACTTAGGTCACATGCCATCACGACTCTCCGAAACACCTTCAACCTCTCCATTCTACACAACACCCTACCCAACACCTGAAAAAAATAACGAAAATCATCCCCATCCTGAAGCCTAACAAAGTTCCCACAAACTAGCCTCATAACAGACCAATATTTTTCCTCCCGAAACCTTTGGAAATTTTGGTATAGATTCTGAACAAAATTAATGCCGATATCCCACTATCCTTTAACCAGTACGGTTCCAGGACACAGCACGGTTTCAGGGTACAACACACCACAACCACACTTCTAACCGACCTCACACAGACCATCCAGTCAGCCCAACGCCCCCTGGTATGCGGCATTGACATATTGACATTAGTCACAAGATTAGATTAGATTATCGGTCCAAGGCTTTCTAGTGCACTGGAGTCGAACATTAGTAACAACGGATACTCAGCACACGGATCTCTCCAACTACACTGTCTACAATAGCAAGCCAACACGAACACGTCAATTCCCCAATGGCATAACCCAGGTATCCGTTCTCCCCATTCAACGCCTGCATGCACGCCCTGTCCATATCAACTCAACCTAACACCTACATTCTCAGTTAAAACATTCCCAACATGTACTTGTCGGTGGATACGCGAGCTATCGGGCTGTGCGCCCGTCGTTGCTCCTTCACCGTAGAAGGAGCTGAGAATAAATAACAGCAACAACAACGACACAGCGCTGACGCTCCTTACACTCACTCGGCTCCCACCAGTCACCCAAGATGGACGCACTCTTCTCAACGGGACGGCACTGTCACTCACCCATGATAGCCACCCCCCTCCCAAAATGTTTGCCCCGTCATTCACCTAAGGCGAGGTGTGTCAAGCCGGCCGCCACTACAATGATAAGAGCCGCCACCTTGGTGACCATGAAGATGTCCTGCAGTTTTGTTGTGATGCGCACGTTCCAGCAATTTATGAATGTGAGGAAGCCTGCAGGAAGAGAGCGACGGTCGCTACAACGAACACGTTATAAAAGGGCGTAGGTTCTAATAGATTTCAACTTGTAATATTTTGTGTTATTAGCTTTCAACGCCGGAAATAAACTACTGCACTAAATAAGAAATAACTAAGCTGATGAGCGAGTGTATCACATGCTTAGATGAAATTACATCAAAGAAATGATCGGCTAAATTGATGGCTTGTTACTCACATATGCCCATGGCTGCGATGAGTCTGATGACATCATCAGGCATGTCACAGCCTGGGAAGATGGGCTGCACAACATACTTGGCGAAGGTTAGAGCCATGATGGCGTTGGTTGTGGGTCTGAGGACACAGGACAGAACGGGTTGGTTACGAGGTCAACTGCCTTCCAAATTCAGGCGGACAAAATGATACACAAACTGGTAGAATGATATCTACAAATGGTAGAATGATATCTACAAGTTCTTCCCTCGGCGTAACGATAATGCAACTCAAACACAGTGCAAATACCATGACAGAACTCGGTTGATGAATAATAAATAACACAGCCAACCAAGTCTGAACCACTTCGATAATCCCCCTTTGCTGAAATCTTAGAGTCTCTTGGCCAAGTGCTCACACAAAGATGAGGTTGGCGTCCCACAGGAAGAGGAAGGAGGGCAGAGAGCCGAAGCCCTCGTTAATGTATGCGTAGTCTCCTCCCGACCGAGGAATGCTGGTTCCCAGCTCGGCATAACAGAGGGCGCCTGGTGGGAGTAAGTGAACAAAGGCTGAGGGAAACTGAGTTGGCGATGTCTAAAGAGTTGAGGGTTCCCAGAAGGACGCCGTGACAGCCTCTCGAGTGGGCAGGCTTCCACCAATTATAATCAATGTGAAATCTCTTGCGTTACCCATCATATGATTCTTACCGTCTTGTATCCGATTGAGATGGACTCTTCGATCTAATCCCGTCACCTGCCATAACACTGAGTCAGTGTCCCGCCATGACATGCCTTCACAGCCAGGCTGCAACTCAAGCGACATGGACGACTGCACTGACCAACCACACATACCAGACACTGACAGAAAATGGGAAACACAAAAAGATGGTTTTGGTTGTCCCTGGGGTTGTCGAGGCTAAGCAACAACCAAAACCGTGTGCTTACAATTCGTTATAAAACTGTTCGACCACTGAGAAACGATGATCCTACAACACCTACGGAACGCAGTTTTTGGATGAGCTCCAAATGGTTAACTTGATCAAAGGTACGTGGACCAGCCTTGATTCACTGTTCCTATCGAATACAACCTGTAGGTTGCGCGACATGTTGAGCAGGGCCTCACACGTACCAATATTCAAACGATAAGCTTACTCATTCAGATGCAAGATGTATGAACATCTTTAAAGTTATCCAAACGAGCAGGAAATAGTTGTTCCCCTATCTCAGCTAGCACAGAGGTATTGGAAGTACTATCGGTTACAAGACAGAGACTTAATTTTTAATTTAGCGTTTTATTTAAACTTCATTTAAATCAAATTGTATGTACCGGTTGTTAGGTAAGTTTTTACGATTGTATGTTTACAGCCAAACGTCTGGAGGAAATGCTAATGTGTAATTACATACCATAAAAACATACAATCTCGGTGCAGGGATGTCGTGAACAAAACGCGAAATTAAAAAAAAATCTCTATCATTGTAACCGATAGTACACTGGGAAACTACCAGCTTTCAGAATGGGCCTGCACACAGCAACCATGCAAGGCGTAATAACGTCCCTAACCTTCATGATACAACGGAAAAAAATTAAATATTGTCCGTTCTCCCTTGTACATTAAAATTCGACAACGATGTATGCAATTCAGGGGATCTAGAGACAACTGCACTGACAGCCGTGTAGTAGTGAACTTGCATATTTGCTTACTGTACAAATGACGCATCAGCTGATTGGCCTTTCCGGCGGGATCAACAAAAAGTCAAACACCCTATCCAATAAAAGGAGGAGTAGAAGGGCCCTATCTAACAGTGGCAGTTCAAGGTGGATCCCAATTTGGGAGTCTTCTCATTTGTTCTCAGGATATCACCCGAACCAAAATTATCAAGCTATTTTCACGTTCAACCGTAGCATAGGTACGGTGGGCGTCTCTCCGAGCACCAAGAAACTGTCAATTCTTTCCAGTTGTACTGGTAACCCAACGATAGTATTTGACTTGTTTTACACCAAAGGCTCGTCGAAACCCACTGTCAAACCATGTCCTGTCACGTGGACTCGCACGTATAACTCTTTCAGAGGAGATATCGATACATACAAGTTGACCAGTACAGGTCCTAAACGTCCCCTTGGGCGGCCGCCGTAGATGATAACGCAGCTAGATTAGATTAGAGTGTCAAGGCTTTCTAGTGCACTGGAGTCAATGTCCTTCTGGCACCGAACGTCAAACCAGCAGCCAGCGCTGCATCAAGTCATCGACAAATCATCCTCAGTCACCGGAATTGTTTCAACTCACGGCATGCTTAGGTCATTCCTGTTTATAGGGATTTAGAGAGAGGTCACAAATGAGTCCTGCTCTACGTGAGCAAAGAAAACGGTGGTCCTCCGGGACGGAGGAGTTTATTGGTAAGTAAGATCGAGTATGATCAATTCACAACA
>SDVV010023104.1:0-12818 GCA_016164225.1 Gammarus roeselii | reverse complement strand
CGCTATAAGCAAGCCCTTGCTGATCTGATGTACGAGGAATTTTTAGATTTTGACTAGGCTGATGAAGTTTAATTTATTTGTAGGGATGTGTGTGTATGTAATTTTTTTTTTTTCTTCAGTCTATCTGTATATGTGTGTATATATGAATGTGTATGTTTTATATTGTGACCAACAGAACTGCTGTATGATCAGTTGCCTAAAGCACATATTTCCAGTTTTTTCTGCTCCATTGTTTTGCCGGTCTTTGTAGTCTGGCGTGCTGTGGCATTTGTGCCTCCTGTCATGCTCTGCACTCTGGCCTTGCTGGGGTGTGGGGTGGTCTTGGGGCAACCAAGGTGAGAAACCTGAGCATTTTTCCAGGTTGGCCCATCCTAATGAAGTTGTTTGGGAAGAGGTGCAGGAGGTCCAGGAGCAGATGAAACGGAAATAGAATGTAATTTTAAGAAGCCTGGGTGAGACGGTGGGTGATGTAAAGACTGTTTTTTTGGGCCTGATGAGATGTCTGATTGAGTCTGAATGGGACCTGCATGAGGTTCATAGAGTAAACGGACAGATTGAAATGTTCAGAGCAAAGATCTATGAAAACAGTGCAAGGAGTGAAATTATGTTGAAAGAAAGGAAATAGAGAGGGATAGAAGGGTGTGGAAGCGTTTTTATCCAGAATGACCTTATGTTCAAACAATGCCAGGAGTTGTTCAGGAAGAGGAGCCTACTATAGGCGAAGGAGGAGCGTGGGGCTGGCTCCGCTGTAGACGCGTGGTGTTGGTGGTGCCCGGCAGCATGGGGAGAAAGGTTGTGGTGCTGCTGCTGCAGCTGGTCGTGGGGTTGCTGCAGTTGGTCCTAGTGGTGCTGCAGCTGGTTGTGATGCTGCTGCAGCTGGTGGTGTTGTTGCGGCTAATGGGAGTGTTACTTTGTCTGACTGTGGTCTTGCGGGCTGGTCGCGGTTCTGATGACGATGGTTGCGGTGTTGCTGCGTCTGGCTCTGAGGCTGTCATCAGTCAAGAAGTTGCTGTGACTGGTCAGGGTGGTGGTGGTGCTCCCAATTGGGTTGGTGGGACCGCTGGGTCAAATAATCTGAATTTTCTCCTGCGCTGAGCTCCAGCAGTTTTTTGAGTAATTTAAATTTTTTCAAAATCAGACATGTAAACGTCCACTCACTAGCTAATAAAGTTGCTTTTATCTCAAATTTGCTTGTGAAACGGTGTATTCATGTATGGCTGTTAGTGAGATGTGGTTGTCACCTTCTATTGCATCATCCTTCATCAACATTGCTGACTACTGTTCTATCAGGAGAGACACGGATGGCACAGCTTGGAAGTATGGATCGCTGCTGTATCTGCACAAGGACATAGCATTTTTGGTGCAATGTTCTATGCAGGTGATGATCATTGCAGGTGATTTTAATTTAACAACAATGGACCGGTCTTAGGACCTTATTGATGGCTACATCCAGCCAATTGACATGCAATTTTTAGACTGTTTCTCATCTCATGGACCTTCGCAGTTTGTAAGAGAGCCTACTTTTATACTCTGACAATATACTGCATCTTCTTCTTACATCTGAAGATGATTGTGTTGGTGAGGTGTTTGTGTTGCCGCTGCTGTCTTGCTGCCACCATTCTCGTGTTGTGTGTGATTATTTATATCTTCAGTGGGGAGGGGCTGGAGCGCGTGGCTATTGGGGAGAGACGTATAATATATGGCACAAGGGAATTAGGCCAGAATTTTGGAGGCTCTCCCAGATTGAGTGGAGGCTGGAATTTAGCTATTCTTCAGTGTGTGAAGATTTTTCTTCAGTCAGTCTTGTTGTCCCTTATTGATAAGTTCATACTTCTCATGCCTGTTTGTTCTGGCCCCCCATGGGCTACGATGGCACCCCCTGCTCTTGCTCAAGAGAGATCAGAGGCATAGCTTGCATTCAAGCAAGTCAGAGGGCTGCAACTCAGCCTGTGCTCTTGATAGATTACACATATTTAGTGAGTTGAATAGGTATTTTAGAAATTTTTCCTTTGACTCCAGGAAGAAGGGAGTCGAATTTACTAAACAGGCCTGATAACCGTAAGCTGTTTTATGCTTATGTGAGAAATAAAAAGATTTTTTGTCCAGCTGTGGGTCCTCTTCAACTGGTGAGATAGTGCAGGATCCTGGAAGGATGTGCAAAGTCTTTGCTGCTTCTTTTTTGGGAGTCATAGTTAGTACAGTTCCAACACAACCAGCCCCTTTCCAGTTCTTTGAGGGAAGTTTGGCAGATGTTGGCTTTCCTAGGTTGGAGGTCTAACGTGTCCTTTCCGCTATTGATCCCAGTTCCAGTGTGGGTCCAGATGGCCTCCATCCACATCTGCTAAGGAACTGTGCTGTCGAGTTCTCCCTCCCTCTGTTTGATTTATCAAAAGTCACTGAGGACAGGAATGGTCCCTGAAGCCTGGAGCAGATCGCTGGTTGTACCAATATTCAAGGCCAAGTCCCACACTGATCCTCTGAATTACAAGCCTGTGAGCTTGACATCAGTTTGCTGCAAATCTATGGAAACAATGTTTGTATCACGGTTGACTGGGTATCTTCAGAGCAATAATATTTTGTCACCTCATCAGTATGGTTTTTGTAGTGGCTGTAGCACTGAGGACCAATTGCTGTTGACCTATGCTGATGTTGGGAGGTGGATTGATGATGTATCGTGAATGTTGTGATGCTAGATTTCTCAAAGGCATTAGATGTGGTGAGTCATGCTGTGCTCCTGTCCAAATTGGAATCTTTGGGCATTTGTAAACTTTTGCTAGCCTGGATCTCTGCGTTTCTCTCTAGAAGAATGATAGTGTTTGTGTGAATGACAGCGTGAGCAGCCCAGTTGCTATGACGAGTGGTGTGCCCCAGGGCTCTGTCTTCCTTGGGCCACAATTGTTCCTTATTTATATTAATCACATCTCTAGTGGTTTCTCATGCAAGTTCCAAGCATTTGCTGATGACAACAAGTTGTACTTGAGATACTTGTGCAAGGACACCAGTAAGTCCTGCAGGGCAGAGTATTGAAATTTGTCCCTACACAGAGAGGCTTGGGCATCAGTGTAGATACCAGTCTCTGATTCCACCATTATATTCATGTGGTGGTTGCAAAGGCTGGTGGGTTGGCCGACTGGTTGTTGAAATCAACTGTTTGCAGGTCACGGGAATTTAGGCTGTGCCTATGCATTATGCATATTTGTCCTCATGTGTATGCATCCTGCGTTTGGAACACTAGATATTGTGGGGACTGGAGTCTGTCCAGAGGAGATGGACTAAAAACATTGGCGGTGTATGTTTTATTTTGTGACCAACAGCACTGCTGTATAATCAGTTGCCTGATGCATAAATTTCCAGTTTTTTTTTCCGAACCATTATTTTGCCGGTCCTTTGCAGTCTGGCGTGCTGTGGCATTTGTGCCTCCTATCATGCTCTGCACTCTGGCTTTGCTGGGGTGTGGGGTGGTCTTGGGGCAACCAAGGTGAGAAATCACACATCATACAACAGAGAAGAGCATGGAGATGCAACACAGCCACCTCTTTACCACCACAACAACCTGACAGAAAAACCCCTCCACTCAGGCACAGGCAAAATTAGTGCACACCATTGGCCATCATCTGTACAAACTATGAATGACAAAAAAAAACTGAAGATTGAACAGTGCTCAGCACAACAGAGAAGTGCATGGAGATGCAACACACTCACACAAACACGCACACCAGAACTCACACAGCCACCAAATCAATGCTACAACAGCATCAAGATAGGATCACCCCACCACCCACATGCAGGCACAATAGAAAAAATGTTGCATGAGATATCAATTGCCGCAATGCTATAGCTGCTTGGGTTGCTGCTACATCTGGTTGTGGTGTTACTGCGTTGGACCGTGGTGTTGACGTGGCTAGTTGTGGTGCTGCTCTGTCTGGTCAAGGGGGAGGGGCCTCTGGCAACGTATTGAAGCCTCTAAGCAAATTTTTCATTTGTGCTGAGCTCCAGCTATTTTTCAAGTGATTTTAATATTTTAAAAGTGGGACATGTAGCTATATGTCGACTTGCTAACAAATGGAGTGGATTTTATTTTGGAGTTGCTTTTGAAGCAGAATAATGATATTTTAACTATGTGGGAAACTTGGTTGCTACCTGCTTGTTGCATCGTCCTTCATCGACATAGCTAACTGTCATGATTCATACTGTGAGGGGTAGGGTGTTAATGGTGTTTGAGGGGCGCAATCCAAATTTTCTAGCCATGTCCCTTATCGACTATGACTTGTGGATTTAGGCTGTTTACCATCCTCTTTCTTATGCAAATCTGGACAACACCACTTATTGTATCTTTTTGATTCAATTTTTGCCCTCCCTAAGAGGTTATTTATCACAGGTGATCATAATTTTCCAACAATTGACTGGTCCTCAGACCAAATTGATGGCTACATTCAGCCAATTCACATGCAATTTTTAGACTGTTTCTTGTCTCTTGGATTTCTGCAGTGAATAATGGAGCCCATTTTCTTGATGTCTGATAATATACTGGATCTGGTTTTCACATCTGTGGAGGATTGTGTTGGTGAGGTGTCAGTGCTGCTGCAGCTGCCTAGCTGTCAGCATTCTCCTGTTAACCTTGAGTCTATCTTCAGTGGAGAGGAGCTGGAGCGCAAGGGAAAATATATCAGAATTCCAGAGACTGTCTCAGTTTGACTGGGGGTTAGAATTCAGCAACTTTTTTGTTTCTGGTCAATTTTGATGTCTCTCATTGAGAGTTCATACCTCTCATGCCTGTTTGTCCTGGCCCCCCATTTGCTGTCAGGGCTTGCGCTGCCCTTGCCCAAGAGAGATCATTGGCAAGGCATTCTTACGACCGGGTCAGGTGCACCAAGGGGCGCAATTCTGCGAGTGCTCTTAAAAGACTACGCATATATAAGTTGAAGTGAATAGAGCCTACAGAAATTTATCCATCTAAACCAGAAAGAAGTAGGAGTCTAATTTACTTAATAGGCCTGATAATGGCAAGCTGTTCTGTGCTTATGTCAGGAAAAAAAGATTGGTTGCCCAGTTCTTGGCCCCTTCCGCTTTCCAAGTGGCAAGATAATCAGGATCCTAGCGTGATGTGTGAAGTCTTTGGATGCCTCTTTTTTTGGAGTTTTTGTAGGTGCAGCTCCTACCCACCCAGCCCCTTTCTAGTCATCTGATGGAAGTGTCAGGCGTTGACGTATCAAGGAGAAGGAAGGTCCAACGTCTCCTTCTGGTTATTGATCCCAGTTCTAGTATAGGCCCAGATTGTCTCCACCCGCGTCCGCTGTGGAGCTGTGCAGATGAACTCTCTCTCCCTCTTTGATGTTCAAAATAAATCAGTCTGGAGTAAATTTCTCATTGTCCCAATATTCAAGGCTAAATCTCACATTGACCCTCTCAATTACAGACCTGTGAGTTTGACATCTGTTTGCTGCAAGTCAACGGAAAGAATAGTAATTTCTCTGTTGACTGAGCTCTGTGATAGCAACAATATCTTGTCATCCCATCAGTATGGGTTTCAAAGTAACTGTAGCACTGAGGACCAGTTGCTGTTGAGATAAGATGTTGGAAGGTGAATTGATGAGGGATATGTTGTAGATTTCATAATGCTTGATTTTTCTAAAGCATTTGATGTGGTGAGTCATGGTGTGCTCCTGTCCAGGCTAGTCCTTGGGTGTTTGTGACTCATTGCTAGCCTGGATCTCAGTATTTCTCTGTGGCAGAGTGATGAGTGTTTGTGTGAGTGGTAGCATCAGCAGCTCACTTGATGTGACAAGTGGTGGTCCTCAGGGCTCTGTCCTTGGACCGCTACTGTTTTTCATCTGCTCATGGAAAATTTAGTAGGATTTGTGTCACTTGACTGTTAGGTTCCCAGGCTCTGGGTGGTTTAGACTCATCTTCTGCCCCTGGACCTGATGGCATTCACTGTGGTGTATTGAAGACATGTTCTTGGCAGCTGTCATTGCCCTTGTCTCTAATTTTTGCAAAATCATTGGGCTTGGGAGTTTTACTGGAGGCCCGAAAGGAATCTTGTGTTGTTCCTATATTCAAGTCTGGTTCAAGAAGTAACCCTCTCAATTACTGACCTGTGAGTCTTCTGTTTGCTGTAAGGTGCTGGAGTGGGTTATTGTGCCCCAGTTGGTGTCTTTTCTGGAACATTCTATCATTTTGTTGGAGGGTCAATTTGATTTAAGGGTGGAAAGGAGCACTGACGACCAAATTTTGCTCATTTATGGTGAGGTAGCTGTTTGGGTAGATGAAGGATGATTGTTGATGTGGTCTTTCTGGATTGCTCTGAAGCATTTGATGTTGTCGGTCACTCGGTTTTGTTGGACAAACTGAGATGTGTGGGTATCCCGGGGGAACTGTTGGATTGGATTTGTAATTTTCTGATAGGGAGGCGAATGTGTGTTTTTGTGGGGGAAGTTGTCAGTGACTTCCAAAAGGTGACAAGTGGTGTGCCCCAGGGTTCTGTGCTGGGTTTGCTCTTGTTCCTGCTATATGTCAATCATGTTGCAGCAGGTGTGGCTTGTGAGTGGAAGGCCTTTGCTGACAACTTCAAACTTTATTTGAGTTTCCCCCCCAATGTACAAGCAGTTTGCCTGGGTGTGTCTTCCTTGCAGAGGGATCTGAATTTGGTGCAGTCTGTTTCATTGTCATGGAATCTCTTGTTGAACATTGACAAGTGTGTCTTTATGCCTTCCTACAGGGGCTGTCTTGAATTATAGCAGATTGATGATAGAACTGCTTATAATTTGAATGGTGTGGTACTTGAGCTTGTTGATTCCTTTAGGGACTTGGGAGTGCTTATTGACTCAAGGCTGTGGTTCCATCTCCACGTGAGGAGTGTTGTAAGGAAGGCTTCCACTCTGGCGACCAGTCTGCTCCCCTCTACTGTCAATAGGAGTTGTGATTTCATGGTCTCTTTGTTTATTACTCATATAAGACCCATCTTGGACTACTGCTCATGTGTGTGGAATGGGGGATCTGAGATTGTTGGAGTTTGTGCAGAGGAGGTGGACCAGGGAGATTGATGGGCTGGATGGAGTGGACTATGGTGAGCAGCTCAAGTCAATGCAGTTGTTTTTTTGGGAGGAGGAGGTTGTTGCGTTCAGATCTTGTGAAGTGTTGGAAGATTTTTTATTGTTCTGTTTGAGAGAGCTCTGGATGTTGGCACACATAGGCATTCTTTCAAGCTAGTGGTTTCTTTTTTTCAGATGGACTATAAATGCAGATTCTTTTATTCCTGCTGTGTGCAGATTTGGAACCGGCTGCCCGCTGATGGGGTGCAGTGTGATTCACTTTGCGGCTTCAAGAGGGCCGTGGCGGAGGAATTGGGGCAGTGTGGTTTGAGTTTTGCTAGACCCAATTTGATGTGATATTGTGGCTTTGTTTATGTTGCTGACAGTTGTGTACAGTTGTTGACTGTCTTCGTTGTTTTGTTTACTTTGGACCTATTGAGTGCATTCCGACCAGCGTCCTGCTGCAGTGCTTGTACCGTGATGTTCTTTTTGATTGCTGGCGCATTGAGGTATACTGCCTCCCATGCCTGCCTGCCCTGTTGGGGGGGGGGCTGCTAAGGTGAGATGTAAGGAATCTAAGCCTGCCATCCATGGTGTTCAGTCACTAAGTGGTTTAGATACAGTTGACTGTTGCAAGGTCCTGGAATCTTGGATTGAATCCAGACAAATGTGTTGCGCTGCGCTTTTGCAGATGCCTCATTGATTTTGGGGCTCTAGTCCCAGTTAACCAGTACTTCCTGCAAGGTAGAGCATGGAAGTTTGTCAGCACTCATAAAGACTTGGGTGTCAATGTGGACATCAGCACCACTGCAACACTTGTGGACATCATAACCGTGTGGTGGCTGCAAAGGCAGGTGGGTTGGCAAACTGCTTATTGAGATCAACCATCCGTAGGTCCCCAGAGTTTATGCTGCCCTCATATGTTGCACATATTCACACACTTATTGAGTAAGCATCTTGCATTTGGTACACTGGAAATTGTGGGGACTGCGGACTGCTAAAGTCTATTCAGAGGAGATGGACCAGAAACATTGATGGGCTCTGATATGGACTAAGGTAATTGTTTGAGGAGCTTGGATTATTTTTTTGTCAAGGGTCGCCTCCTGAGGGCAGACCTGATAAAATACTGGAAAATGTGTATTTTTGCATGTGATGAATATGTTTTCCTGGGCTCCAAGAGTTGATACTAGGGGTCATTTGCTGAAATTGGTGTTTCCTCTTCACTCCTCTGATGCCTGCAGTAGGTCCTTCAGTGTGGAATGTGTTGCTGTGTGGAATGGCTTGCCTGCTGACATAAAGTAGTTGACGGATGCCACTCTCTATAAGCAAGCCCTTGGTGATCTGTTGCAAGACAAATTTTGAGATTTGGACTAGTCTGATGAAGTTTGATTTGTTTATAAATGTATGTACTCATATACTTATATGTGCATGTTTGTGTATATTTTTAATGTTTGTACATGCATATATGTGAGTGTGTGTATGTGCATATATTTATTGTATTCTCACCTTGGTTGCCTCAGGACCACCCTACATCCCAGCAAGGCCAGATTGCAGAGTACAAAGGAGGCACAGGTGCCGTAGCATGCCAGACTGCAAAAGCACGTCAAACAAATGTGACTAACAGCAGTTCTGTTAGTCACAGAATAAAACACATATATATATATATTACATCAATTCATACATACACTATAAAAAATACATACTACATACACTCTCACTCACTCACACACTTGCTCACTCACACACACACACCCTACAAATGAAGTACACTTTGTTTGCCTTTAGAAATGTGCCAGCCCAGAATTACAGCACAGATCCAAGAGCTTTAACTACCAGGGTTCTCTGGCAAGCGGATCCAGAACAATTGCTGTTTCTGATCAATGCTGGGACAGGTGCTAAATGGGGCAAATGGAACACAGCTGTTCCATTCAAATTTATTATAAGAACTCTAAAACAAATAATTGGCACTTAGGATGCCTAAAAAAAAGGAGCTGAGACAAGCAACCACAAAGGTAGCTATGTCGTTTGACTGCAAGATAAACAGATCTAACATAATCAGCAACACATAAAATGTTTAATTAGGAACTGGATCTGTAAAAAGGTTATGCATTCTTTAATTCAAAACGTATTATATATCATAAAAAGAGTGAAACCACTCAATATACATATAGCTATCCAATAGCTACTTCCAATAAAGGACTTATAAATGGCAACTATATTCAGCAGAAACTATAACTCTGAATTCAATCATTATACATATACACACAGGAAACTACAGCTGTTGAATATTACACAGGAAATGCTGGTATCACAAAAATATAATAGATAGAGTAAATATCATGGGTATTGTTTCCTCTTTCTACTATCTCTATTCACTTCAACTACAACAGCATCACCTGATGAAAGTTGGACAACCAGATTAGGCAAAGCTCCACACAACCTAAATTACCTGGTCCTGCTCTTCTAGTTGCAAGACCACAACCCTGCTAGGCCACATAGGTAGCCAGTGAGGTATGGTATTCACCAATATAAGTATACATCATAAATCTCAATAGATCATTTGCACTGAGCGCACAATGTCAATAGTGAATAGGTTTAGACATATCCACCAGGCCTGGGTGCACATATATATCCAAAATATTCTCAAAAGGCCAACCCTAGATGGGCAGGTTGAAGTTACCCAAAATTACCACCTTGATGTCAGCACAAAAGAACAAGATCAGCAGAATGAGCCGAGAATTGCAGGCCACATCATGAGCTGGGGGACGGTGAACCGCCCCAACATCAGCATCCAACAAGTGGATGTCAGCACCATCAGGACAGACAAGTCCGTGTTCGACAATACAAACCTTTGCATTTTACTAACAAGCAAACACCTTGCTTGCAAATTGATCTTTCAGTATCACCCCTTACAACATCAATACCCTCCAACAAAATGAAGGATGAAGGAGAAGTAACAATATTCAAAGCATAAGCCCTGACAAAATCAACCATGCTACATCTTGTTCATGGAAGTTTCTAATATACTTGTTCAAACTTCAAAGTATAATGATGCACCTCGCTTCCTGAAGCATCCACTAAACCACCTCCCCCACCGCTGTCACCACCACCCTGACCACGAACAGGACCACCCAAACCAATCAAAGCACCACCAGGAACCTCAGGGCCATGTCCAAAATCTCCACCACCACCAGGGCTCCCGCGCACCCCAGCAACACCGCGCTCACCGTCACCACCGCGCCAACCGGCACCTCCGCAATCATCAGCAACACCACGACCGCCAGCAGCACCACGGTCGCCACCCCCCTCTCCCACGAACACAACTAGCACTGCCTCGAACACCAATTCATTCAATGGCAACAAAACAATTGTTATGAAAATGACAAAGAGAAATCAGGCATGGATTGGCATAATATGCTTTTTCAAAATGACTGATTGGACAAGCAAAAAAAAACGATGTAAACTGTAACATTCAACAATTTCAAATGTTGGGCACCTTAGCTAATCAATCAATGCCACTGGAAAAACGTGAGATGATACTTGTGCTCCATCATGAGGTTCAAACATTGATTGTCCCCACCCTCACTGTTGGGACAACTTGCTACTTCAACACATTGTCGAGACAGGATCTGACAGGCAAATGTGTCAGCAACATGAAAATAGGGCAATGTACCTCCAAGAATCCAAGTAAGTATAACGTATATGATGGCCATTTGTCAAAGTTTGGTGCATTTCTTGATTTTAAATTGATTTGGCTTCTCTTTGTCATGATGTTGTTGGTAGTGTGTCGGCTTTGCTGGAATATCATGACAAAGTATTTCAGACAGCATCTTCATTGAATATGTAATTAAACCCCAGCAAGGGTGTTTTTTTGTTGTAGAAGGTGTTTTGTTGGATGGATTGGTCCTGGGCAGAAGCCATACATCTACTACACTTGAGTGTGTGAGGGTTCATTTGGTGTTTGTCCAGGCTCAGCATGATTTGAAAGTTCATGTGGATGTTTTTCTTGAGTTCCATGAGCATGGCAGGGATATTGTGCTGTCTGCTGGTCTTAGGTCGATTGTGAAAAGTAATCTGGATTTTATGGTCACTGTTTCATGTCAGGCCCATTGATACCTACTGTTCTTGCAAGTGGAGTTTTGGACATTTTCATGATGTGATATTGCTCAAATCAGTTTAGAGGAGGTGGCTCAAATAGGTTCTTGCCATCTGTGCTGTCTAACCATGACAGACTGAAGGCTCTGGATTTGTTCTCTATCCAGGGCAGGCTTCTGAGAAATTACTTCAAAAAGTATAGAAAAATCCTGTTATGTTATCAAAGGGTATGATTTCTCCATTCTGTTCTTAAGGTCACCGAATGGTAAGTAAGACACGTTCACATCTGCGTAAACTCTTGGTGCCCCAGTGCTCTCTGGATGTGGCAAGGAAATTCTGTAGTGTTCCGTGCATTGGAATGCGGACTGAGCTGCGTGACATTGTCAAATCATCTACCATTTATACCTTAGGTACAGGATTGGCTGAGTGTTTGTGGTATGGGTTATTTGAGTGCTAGGTGCTTGTTGTGTCCCAGTCTGACTGTTTAGAAAGCTGCCAACCTAGAGGTGATAGAAGAAATGTTCTCTTAAACAAACAATTAAAAAAACGATTGCAAAGTAGTGTTGCAGTGGTGCTGCCGGTTGAATTTACAATGCCTTCATGACACAAGCCAATACGGCAAAATAAAGGTCATCCCAAGACATTCTATTTGATTGTGATTCATTCTTAATTAGCCTGACTGAGATGCACCTAAATAAAATGTTTTGTCAGCCAAGCTGTAGGTTGAAAATTTCTGTTAGAATTTAATAGTTAACATTATTATAGTGTAGCTATAGACCACTAATCTGTGACAATGTACATTTTGAAAATGTAGCTAATGAAAATTTTACAGGCATGCATGTCAAACATTGATCAGGTTCAATGAAATCTATCTGTGGCAACTTCAATTTTTCATCTATCAAATATTCAAATATTATTCAAGTAGTTGCATTTTGTGGCAATATCATTGGTCCTGGTAATACCACAGCTGCAACAAATCAAGCAGAATAACTATTACGATGAGTTGCTCTCTTCTATGTTTTTTTCACTTATTCAGGTTAATTATCAACTTCTAAAACTTAAATTGGCCCTTATTTTGATGAATCAGTTGAACTGGTGGATGAAAACAGGCAATGAGCAGATTGAGTGACAATAACATGAGAGTATCTAGTATCCCAAAGGTCACTCCGCCAAAGCCTGAGCTTGCCTCAGAATTTTAATTTACAGATCTCAAGAATAACATCTGAAATTATGTGCGTTATCAACGACGTCGGTAGCTATAGCGTACCCAAGCCAGACAACATCCCAGATATTTTCATGAAACGACTAGTAGGTACTGTCAAGGTCACTACACTTGTTGTGGCAAAAGTTGTTGGACACCTGATATCCCACATATAATGAAACATTGTTTCCCTTGAACAAAAGAAGCTAACATCGCAATCCTATGAAAATTACAGACCGGTTTCTCACACGCACCTTCGTGCAGGATCAACATAGGGATCACCCCTTGTTAGTGGCCAGAACAACAGGCCTTCCTGTGATGGACGAGGCCCGTTTAGTGATGCATGTAAGAGTTCTGTAGCAGTACATGGCCATCACTACTCCACTGCTGGCCAGTCGCCAAAAAAAACATATTTTAGAAACGCTGGAGTCTCCTAAATTGCCCTTGCAAATCAAAGCTCCCTCTAATCAGAGAACAGCTAACCCAGATGT
>SDVV010023103.1:0-12818 GCA_016164225.1 Gammarus roeselii | reverse complement strand
CTTAGCAATTAAGAAGCGTTTCAAACGATTGTGGTGCCATGCACTATTAATATTTCTCTAACTAAGAAAAGTTAGCTAACCCTTTCAATCAGTTTCTATTTGACAAGAGCTACAACAGCTCAAAGGCGTTTCACTGCAGGTTTTTTGTGTTCGCAAGTCACCAAGCCAGACAAGATCAAATGCCTTGGCCCGGTGATGAGGGTGCCACGAGATTGGGATAGAACAGTGTGAGGCTGCACCACAGAGATCGGGCTCATTTTCAAAAATGTGAGGCTCATGGAAGTGACACGACACCAGAGTGGATAACTTTCAGAGTATAACGAGAATGCTGAAGATGTGCCCTCATTTTTTGACAGTTCAAAACAATGTTTTGCAATTCAACTGATGCACAGATGTTGCTAGCATTTAGATTGTTTTATGTACATAATTCAGAATAAACAGCATCGTGGTTTTGTTCTTGGCTGTTGCGTTTCTCGTTTGCTGGGAATTGTTCCTCATAGTCGTAGATTCAAAGATTAGCACAAGTAACGTGGTGAGCGTGGATGCAGTCACGTTCACCGTGAATACACGGATAACCCAATTCCTTTAGCATTAGGTTACGCAACAACACCACCAAATGGACTTGATCACCTATACTAGACATACAGTATATTTGTCGACCAATAAGAATCAAGCTCTGAGAATAAATCTATTTGCCGAAGAAGGACCGACCTTTTTAAGCAAAGGCGCTCTGTCGGAGACATCAGAGCTAGCCCTGGTGAGGCTGCTGCCGTGGGGTGTGGTGGTATCGTCAGGAGACGAGGGTTTGTAGGGCGTCACTATCTGTAGGGGCACACCACCGAACTGTGAACAACAGCGAGAAAAAGGGGGGAACGGGTCAGAGTCGGTGGCAGTGGCTGCTGGGGATAGGGTGGACTACCACGCCCAAAATAAACTTGACTGATGGTCTGAGATACAAGCCACTACCAGAAAAGAAGTTTCAAAGAACAAACGCTACATAACAAGGATCGAAAAGAACTACCAACGTGCGATAGCTCCCAAATACCGTGAAACAGCACTCGCTTTCAATTTTAAATTATTACTGGATCCCTCAACAACGTTAACTGAATAGCTAAAAACAAATGCTCAAGCCCTCACACAAATAAAAAATCAAATGAGCGGAGAAGAGATTTAAATTGAGGCGAATTGACCTCACGGGGAGGGGATTTCAAATGAACGCAATACCCTCACGGCTCACGGACAAGGGATTCAAATGAGCGGTACTGCTCTCACGAGACGAGATTTCATATGAGCGCTACTGCCCTTACAAGAATGGGATGGGTACGAGCCCCATCTCGGCCGCTTGCGGCACTAGATCCACTGCCAGCTCGGGACAGAGAGGGAAGAGCGTCTGCTACTCCTCACTAATAATTTCCTTGGGTAGCTGAATGATGTAATTTCGGAACTACCAAACCACGAGTGAGAGATTATGGACGGTATTCACTATAGTGAACGATGGACCAAACGCAGAATCTTGAACAACCAGTGCAACAAAAGCTACAGTCATTTAAGTGAACAGTCTCTTAGTTCCAAGTGAACAGATAATGAGCACAAAACTGATCCTTCATATTTATTGAAAAGGAATCGAGGAAACAAAACTTGTTCAATCCCACTATGCCTGTGTGGAAACAACTGGCATTTGGCAATTACAAACACACTCGCTATCGAAAACGTGATGGAAAAACAAATAGATTATTACATGTTAAAAGATATCTCATCTAAATTACTGGTTCTTGCTAAAGAAATTAATAGATGAACGCTTTCTTTAATATTGTATGCCAGTTTAAAACTATTCAGTTTTCTGGTTTCGATTTTCTCTTGCAGTACTTCTGTAGAATTTATGCATTTTTCTCTCCTCTTCAACACGAGACAGCAGGTCAGAGTAACCGGTAGTACTATCAAGAGATAGTCAAAGCTATTCTTGCGGCGAACGTTAAGTCAGAACTTAGCCATGTAACAAGTAACCATCCACACGCAAGAGCAGTTTGTGTAAGCAACTTTTGCGCGCAGTCCCTCGATTCACCTTTTGCAGTGTGCCTCCCGGCTCCACCTTCTCTCCTAAGAAGCCCACGTCCCCAAAGTAGGCCCCGTCCAGCCCCACGTGTCCCGTGTGTTTGAGGTCACCCTGTGGGCCGCTGATCATGTCCGGCCGCAACCGACGCCGTGACGAGTATGGATTCTTGCCGTCTGAAGGAGGCGAGATCAAGCAGAGATCAAACAGACTGCAGAATTAGTGCAGGGGGCAAGGGAGACTATTGACCACTGACATTGAGGTGCGTATGGCACAGTAGCCGCCAGGCCCAGCCTGATGGAAAAATATATGACAGCCGAGATCTGATACCCAACACTAACCAGCTGTGGGCACTCCCACATTGGTTACAGGTTACTAAAATCAAACACTTTGCACCGGCGGACAACCAACGATTTCTACCACTAACCGCTCAGCATCGCCAGGCTTACCTCCTCTCTGGAAGGGCATCTTGTTACTGGGCACGTTAGGGCCGAGGTAGGCGACAGTGTGTGCGGGGTTGAAAAGGCCTGTCTTGCCGCTGCTGAGGACGCCCTTCCACGATACAGACACCTCGCTCGGGCCCGCACCGCCACCGCACCTGAGGGCAACAAGAGAAGCCTTCGTGACTGGATTTAAAGGATTAAAGGATTTAAAATTTATTTAGGTATAATGACATGTTGATTGAATAACAGAAATATCAGAATACACAGATGATACGTACCAAGTCTTCGTCAGCGAGAGCTGTTCTGAAGACAACATTTGCTACCTAGGTGAATTTAATATTAACTTAAAACTAGGGTTGAGGAGTAAGGACCAACCGACGGACATTTTTGGAGGATATCCTCTACTCTCCACTTTTTAATATGTCGAGACAGATGCAAGCATTAAATTGGATCATTAATTTCAAGAAAAATAAGCAGAGTAAGTCTGATCACCGAAGTTTACTTTATCATGACTATTTACTGTTCCAACTGTCATTTACTTAGCTTGAGAGCAGAAAATGTCCGACATGAGGTTGTCCATTACATTACTCACACATTGTTTGGCGTACGATGGCACCAATTTTAAACTAACTGCATAGTTAGCATGACATAATTAAATATGCACACAGGAAATAAATTTTCAATGACTGTAGGATATACTCTTCGACTCGTAAGAGCCATATGGTTTTGCATTGCGCTTCTGATCTAGTTCAAATGAATTCTGAAGAGAAAACATAACAGAGACGTTTTTACGAGAGAATCTTGATAACATCCGTTGAACGTTGTTTTCGACCGATTTGGACCTTTGTGTCTTTTAATCTCAAGTTTCAAGTACCTCGACTGTTCTCAAGTTTTAAGGAAACAGAAACTTTTGTCCACTAGGCGGCGCGTGGCGTCTTGCACCTATCGGTCTAAATGTCTTCCAGGTACCGGGGCGCGCTCGACCGTCTGCCGGCTGAACCCCCAACCCCTTTCCTTCCTATATAAGCAAGAGCTGGCCTGCCCCATCATTCATTCGTCGCTCTGGCTTCAGACGCAGAGCACTCCCGCCTCACCTGATCCTGACAGATCGTAGCACCTTCTCGAAAGTTAAGATTCAGTGCGCGGCGGCCCATCTGGGCAGTGGAGTAGTGACCCACTGCCCCTCGAGCCACAGATGGGGTCGGCAATTATTGCCCTGCCGCACTGAATTTGCTCTCAGTGAGCTGCATCCCACGACACGAGAATTTGTTGATACAGTTCTCAACAAAAATTGTTGGAACAGCAAGTTGCCAAGACAGAAATCTGTCGACACGACACTTTGTTGATCCAATTCTCGACAAAAATTGTCCTAACATAAATTTGTCGAGACAGAAATCTGTCTACACAACAATTTGTCAATGCAGTTCTCGACAAAAATTGTTGAGACAGGAATTTGTTGCGACAGAAATATGTTGACACGACAATTTGTTGATACAGTTCTTGACAAAATTTGTCTAAACAGATATATGTTGAGGCAGAACTTTGTTTACATGACATTTTGTCAATACAGTTCTGGAGAAAAATTGTCAAAACAGAAACCCTCGACACCATAATTTGTCAATACAGTTCTGGAGAAAAATTGTCAAAACAGAAATTGATAAAGACAGAACTCTGCCGACACAACAATTTGTCGATACAGTTCTTGACAAAAATTGTCGAAACAGAAATTTGTCAAGACAGACAGGTGTTGAGACAGAAATCTGTCAACATGACAACATGTCCATACAGTTCACAACAAAAATTGCCGAAGCATAAATTTGTCAAGACAAAAAGTTGTCGAGAAAGAAAGTTGTCGAGGAAGAAAGTTGTCGAGGAAGAAAGTTGTTGAGACAGAAAGTTGTCAAGACAGAAAGTTGTCAGGACAGAAAGTTGTCAAGACAGAAAGTTGTCAAGACAGAAAGTTGTCGATACAGAAATCTGTCGATACGACCATCTGTCGATACAGTTCTTGACAAAAATTGTTGAAAGAGAAAATTTTCGCTTTTTTTGTTGTTGATATGATCACACAAATTCTGGTCGGATCAAAACTCTTTCCGCAAAATATTGTATCATACCCATACTCGCGTACAAGTCTTTACCTCCGACTTATACTTCT
This sequence comes from Gammarus roeselii, assembly GCA_016164225.1. Taxonomy (NCBI): domain Eukaryota; kingdom Metazoa; phylum Arthropoda; class Malacostraca; order Amphipoda; family Gammaridae; genus Gammarus; species Gammarus roeselii. The sequence goes on along the minus strand of SDVV010023103.1, from coordinate 8,170 downwards.
CTCTCCCTGTTTTCAGAAGATGACAGAAACACCTTTCCGGCCCACCTGCTCCCGATGTGCCAGTCTTCTGCCCAAAAACGACCTCCATACCACCTGCCTGAGACTCTGGCAACGTCACATCGGACACAAGGTCCTTTTTGCACCCTGACTCCCGCCACCTTACATTTACAGGCACGCAACGCTATCCACCTCGCTACTCGGAGACTAGCAAACGGAAGGCAAAGGAGGACAGCACGGCAGTAGACGACCCAAGTCGTCTCTCCCCCAATCGTCGAGGGGCTCGGGCAGGGATAGCTCTACTCACACGAACGTTCCCTCGCGGTCCCTTACCCCCGACGAGCCTGCTTCACCCTCGTTTTCTGGGTCACAGATGCGCGACAAAGGGCGTATTACCCTCGGCAATCTCGGTACGCACTTCCTCATACGGGAAGACAGCACGTCGGACAAGCCACCACCCAACCAGGAGGGGTTTCACTCCCAGCGAGAGTACACCCCGCGGAACCCGGGTCTGCTTTCCGTGCCCATGCGGACCGCATCGGACGAGGGAGCCGCAACATCGCTCAAGACACTGCTCCTCCACTTTTCCCCGCCCCACACCTCGGAGTCTCCGATCGCGGGGGGCAACATACCTGAGTTGGCTCAAGCGTCCGCGCGGGCTCATACAGGGGCACGTAAGGGAGTGTTGCCCGCGGCCCCGCTCGCCCTCCAATATAGACCGTTCCCAGCCCCAGTCACGAAGCTCCCCATTCTGACAATGACGCACGGGCCACCGCACCCCCTAGCTCGGCCAAGGCCACAAAGCTCGACAAGGTGCTTTTGGCGCTTGGCTCTCTCGAAGACCGGTTCGAGGCTCGTCTCCAGTCCCTTCCCAACGATGTGGAGGCCAGATATTACGATATGGAAGGACAGCATCTCGGACGGGAATGCAACGGGGGGTACGATGAGGGACCCTATTCTTATCAGGACACGGAAGAAAAAGACGGAGGGGCAGACTTTGAACCCCATGGGAGGAGGAGGAAGCGTATCTCGGGGAAGAACACCCCCGTCCTTCGCCACATACCCCCCTCTTCCTCCGCTCGCCCCGTCCAGACTCACCGCGCACACCTTTACCGCTCACGCAAAGACCGCGTTCACGGCACCAGCCACAGCCCCCCCGCTTCCGGACGGTACCCAGGCGCGCTCCGGCGGAGCTCCCCGATGACGAAACACCGCCCCCGCCTCTCCCCCTTTCCCGGAGGAGAGGTGGTGCGTACCTCCCTTCACTGCGGCGTACAAAGAGTGATTGATGAGCTGCGACTATGAGGTCTACACCACAGAGCCCCCTAACAATCCGATGAAGGTTCATGAGAGAGGCCATAACTTCATTTTCTCCCCGGTCAAATTAACCAGCACCGCGGTCCAGCTACTCGTCCGCAGGTCCACCCCTTTTCTGCCGCCAGCAGGTTCGAAGAAGCTTCCTCTCCAGCTTCTCAAGAGTGTCTTTGCGGTCGAGCAACCCTCCCATCGGGGGGTGAACGTCAGAGAAGACGGCCTGTTCGTCCTAGAACGTCCCCCAAATGCACAACCCAAACTCCTCGAGCAGATCAATACCACCCTGCTCAACGGGTCGGCACCGAAGGGCCTCGACGCTTGGTCAAACACGCAATTTGCACTCACAGCACACTGCCCCGCAGTCAAGTCCCTGATGGAGTTCGCGAATGCTCCTATCCTCTCCCCGTAGGCTCATTTCAACGTCACAACGGATAAAAACGCTTTCCCGGTCCAGCAAATTGCCACAGAAGCACGTACCAAGGACTTCCGACTCTGCACGCAGGTGGCTCAAAACCTGCGCGGCTACATCCTCGGCGCATCACTGACGGGGATTCTTGAGCGCATCCGAACTCTCGTCCTCACCGATGGCACGCCAGTTGCCCCTCAGTCACTGCATTGTCTGGCAGAGCTCACCACAGGCTTCGCTCACAAACTATTGTCGAGGTCCCTCTTTGACGATGCTCAGTGGAGATACCAGATTCGGTTTCAGACGCTATGCAGGCTCGCTCCGGAATCCGTTCGGACCGCCCTTCTAGCAGGGTCGTTATTAGAACCTCGACTATTCACCGACGGGGCGATCTTACAGGCTAGCCAAGCGCTGGACACTTTCAGTAGCAGGACAGAGGTCCGCTCTTTTATGGGCCCCTCCACATCAGGTTTTGTTGCCCTTGCTCCACGGAGACCCCCGCAACATCGGGAAGCTGTCACACAGCATCCCCTATATTGCCGAGGCGGAATGACACAAAGCTCTTTTAGTGGCCACTCGCACCACCAATGGCGGGTCCTACGTTTCAGCAGGACGCTAGGCAACCCCAACGAAGGCGGGTGGGCTCGGGTGCGTCTCAGGCATGCTCCAGGCCCCGCCCCCCCGCCTGCCTTGGGGGCCCGGGGACGCACCCACAACGTTTCAAGGAGGGGTAGCCGGGGAAGGGGTCGGGGAACCTCGACCCACAAATGACTCTCCCCCTCCCGCTCACATGCCACAGCTAACCACAGACAGTAGGACCGCCCACCCTTTCGCAAACTCTGACGCTCTGCCGGCAACCCTCAGGAACCGCCTCGCGCACTGGACCAAAGCCACGCCCGTGGTCAAACGCAATATCACCCCACTTGAGTACACGGTCTCCCACCGACAACGCGAGGATGTTCTAGAACCCCTCGTATTGGAATTTCTGTGCAAAGGCATAGTCAAGGCGGCTACCACACAGCCGGCTTTAGTACCTCACATCTTTACGGTTTTCATGGCCTCGGGAGGAGATTGCTTGGTGATCTACCTCAACAGATACATACCGGTATCCACGTTCCTCATGTCCCACTCGCAGCGCATCCGGGCAGTGCTGAGCCCCCCTCTTTGGTTCACCAAGTTGAATATCAAAGATGCATACCCACACATCCCTGGTTCCAACTGTTTTTATTTTTTGCCCTCCCATTCGGTCTCAACCTGGCACCAAAAATCTTTAAAACGGTCGCGAAGCTGCCCCTGCGTTTACTTCACCAACAAGGGATAGATGCGACCATCTACATCGACGACTGGCTACTCTGGGTACCGACAGCTCTTCACTTCCTGCGCAACACCCTGACGACCTGCGCCTTCTCCTCGAACTAGGCTTTCGCGTCCACATGGAGAAATCTGTTCTGGAACCCATATAGCAGATCGACTTCTTGGGGGTAACATTCAACGGCGCGGCAGGGTCCATCGCCCCAGCCTTACAACACATCAACCGCTGCAGGGACAAGGCCACGGAGATACTTTCCTGCGGAACCCTCTCGCTCCGACAGCATCAGAGTTTCCTCGGCATAATACATTTCCTCACACCTTACTTACGTCATGCTCGCCACTTCTTCAACGAGGTGGTGCTCGCAGCACGATCCCTCCACCTCTCCCGTAAGCCCTCCCGTCTCAACGATCCCTACCGTCAGGCAGCTCAGCACTGCCGTCCCGTTCATAATGCCTCCCCCGAAGCACCTCCTGTGCACGGATGCATCGGACGAAGCGTGGGGAGCCGTATGCGGCAGCGACCAGCAGTCTTACGGCCGCTGGTCTCCCGGGGAACGCTAACTCCATATTACGGCGAAGGAATCGCTGGCCATCATACACGCGCTGGGCGCACGCGCTCATTGTCACCACACCACAGTCCGCGTGATGTCCGACAACAGAGCGGCAGTAGCCATGGTGACCACTTGGGCTCCAGCAAGGCCCCGGCGCTGCAGAAGTTTGGAGCACAGTTCCTACAGATCCTCCAGTGCCCCCCTCGTGAACTACCTTCCCGGTTCGCAGAACGTATGGGCCGATCAGCTCTCACGTCTCCTACCGGTAGAAACGGAATGGGCGCTGACGCCTCAGTGCTTCTCGCGCTTTTTTGCCCTGCGCTGGACCATGTACATCGACCTCTTCGCGCATCCGAGAAACAACAAGCTCACACTATTTGCAGCTCCGTTTCCTCAACCGCGAGCGGCTTCAGTGTATTCTCTCCCATGCGACTGAAATCGGTTGAAGGAAATATACCTCTTCCCTCGATACAACCTGATTCCCCAAAGGGCTCCATAAACTCGAGCCGTACCGCTACAGCGGCGTCCTCATGGTCCCCGACCACCCCAACGCATTGTGGCGGCCCACGGTCATCGCATCTTTCCACGAATTCTCGCTCGCCCTGGACGTGTCCTAGCGCTTCGAAGACATCACGACCCTTCTCGCGTTATCTCTCAATCAATTTCTATAAACGGTGCTTACGATCAAATTCAAAAGCTCGCTGGCGAACACCCTGGTTAATACGCACAGGAAGTCCACACAACGCTAATACCAAAGCGTATGAACTTGTTTCCGAACGTACCTACGCACCACGCAGGGGCAGTCCATCAACCAGTCCACCTTCTTGACGTTCCTGCACTACGCCGGCAAGCAGAAGCGGCTCAATCCTCGTACGGTTCTGGTCTACATGAATGCGCTACACTGGCCCCTCTTACAAGGCATTGGCGTCACGACCCGCGAGGCGATCTTTCATGAACTGGCTCGGGCCCAGTTTCACGAGAATCCGCCACAACGACGTTTCGTGCCGCAGTGGAAGCTTGAGCCGGTGCTCGACATGCTCGCCTCTTCTCGCTTCAATACTCAGTCGACGTCAGTTTTGGCTCTTTTAGAATACTCTGTTTCTCGTCGCGCTCGCAGCAGGCAACAGGGTCTCAAAACTTGCAGCTATGTCACGCACGGGACTATATTTCTTCACGAACCCTCCATGCGCGCTCATCCTGACCGCCGACAAGTTCCTGTACAAAAATCAGACCATCACCGACACACCACCGCTCTTCTTATCGCCTCACTGCTGCCGGATGGCCGGGCACACGGCTTGTGCCCTATGACCGCACTCAAAGCCTACATAGCACGATGTCCATCGCACAATGAGTTTTTGTTCATCCATCCTACTTCCGGCAAGCCTCTCAGGGCGTCATCGGTGGGGCACTACATCTGCTCGCTTATCAATGCGGCCACACCGCCTGCCTCCGCTAAAGTTCATGATGTCCGCAAGTGTGCCTCTTCTCTCGCTTAGACACGCGGAGTCCCGCACCAAGAAATCATATTCAAGGCGTTTTGGAGGTCGCCCAACGTATTTGTGCACAAATACCTCCTCACAGTAGAGAAGCCTAACCAACCTTGCGTCTCCTTGGGAACCAGGTTGATAGTTCTTCTCGCCTCATACCTTTCGGACATCGCATCTGCTGCGGCCAGCACCTTCTCTACGTAGCATAGAGTACGTACTTCATTATCTTACCAACGCGTGCGGCAACACTCCACGCAAAGCCTCCAGATTACGGATTACGAAATATGTATTCCCTTTATCCTACTTGCAGTACAACTCTGTTACCATAGGAGCTAGCTATTGTGCACATTGTTGGTACTGGTATATTTAGAATTTATTGCCTACCGGACGGTTCACCCACCCTCTTTGGAGGGCAATATGTATTGACTACGTAGCTAACCACTCTTTGTTTGGTTGCTCATGCTCACGGCCCGCACATTGTTATTGGCCGCATCGAGCAAGTATGTTCACTGCCGTTTAGACCGATAGGTGCATGACGCCACGCGTCGCCTAGCGGACAAAAGTTTATTTTTCCTAAAAACTCGAGGACAGTTGAGGAACTTATAAGTTTCGAGATTCCCGAGTAAGGTTGAAAGACACACAAGTCTAAGTCGGTCGAAAATTATGTGCAACGAATGTTATCAAGATTCTCTCGTAAAATAGTCTGTAATGTTTTCTCTTCAGGATTCATTCGAAATAAACCAGAAGCGCAATGTAAAACCATATGGCTCTTACTCATTACAGAGAAATAGCTTTTTATTAAGAGAATCGAGATAGCAAAAGTTATATTATGACCTCATACGGATAATGCAATATTATGAGCATGGTATGATGTTACCAAGTTCAAGTTTTGAGATTGGACAATTAGCGAACCATAGTTAAATTCTTTACGCGTTGGAAAGAAGAGGGATCCATGCATGAGGACTGCACTCAGAGATAGTGCAGAGCATACCAAAAGCATAATCTTTTGCAAGAGGACCGCCACAAAACACCTCGCCTGACCTTTTATCGAGGACTGTAATGACATCTCCCACGGCGTAGGCCAGCCAGTCCCGTGGCGAGTGTTGAGGGGAGCACTCGCTGCTACCCCGCGCAGCCTGCACCTGTTCCGGCTTGTACTGCAACACAAGCGAGCAATGTTGTCTAGATCAGATTAAAACCGGAGTTCTTGACGCAATTGAGCCAATATTCAGAATGTCAGTTGACAGCACATAGGGAAGAAAAAGACAAACTTATAGCGTTCCAATGAGAGTCCTTTTACGAGTGGTGCTCTGACAAAAAGTACAGATACAAACACAAGGCTCTCATGCACTCATCCACAAACTTATCTCTTTTGCGCTAAAGGGACGGGCCAGGACCCCACAGCAAGCACTTTGGGTCAGGCGTGAGGTCAGATATCAGTGTCAGCAGCAAGGCCCGACAGCGTCTGCTGGTTTTCCCGATGTTGCGTCATAGTTACCGGGCTCTCCTCCCCCTACGTCTATCCCGATTTTCAACGAGACGCTTAGGGCTGGAAAGCACCAAAGGGCTGCGTCAAAACTCATACATTTACTACTTTTCTCCACTCACGCCTATCCATTGCACGCTTTCTCACTGCCTCCACACTAATGTCTCTCCTTCCTAATGCTTCACGCCATCTATCCACACAAACTTCAGTCTACCACCAGACCCACGTCCACTCAATTCCGCCTTCATCACCCTTTCATCAATCTCCATCATCCATTCTCACATCAGAACACGTGAATCTACTGTCCCCTAACTTCCTCACCATCCCCCGGACACAAACACTCGAAGATTCGTTTTTTGTGAGTAGCTTAGCATGTAAACGTTTCAGGTCCAGGAATATTCGTAATTTATGTATCAGTGCAGATCCTATGTTCACAAGCATATCTCTACACACACACCTAATCACACAAAGAGCAGCACAGCAGTCTAAACCCACGTAAAGTGTCGCCACGGGCCCACGTGAGTCGAGCCCCTGCGCAGGTGCTCACCTCTGGCAACGCGGTGAGGAGCTGAGCGAACCTGGGCCGGCTGTCTGGGTCGTGCTGCCAGCACTGCAGCATCACGGAGTAGTATTCTCGTGGACACGCCTCAGGCTGCTCTAGCCGCTAGAAGAGAAACAGACACGGTGCCAGGCTAGATCAGAGTGACTTCGGTAACTATCGCAGCAGTCAATGTCCAGGGGGCTCCGAAGGCGCAATCACTAGAATAGAGAATGCGGTCACCAACACATCAACAAGATTAAACGGTCTAAAATATCACTAGCTGATGAATTAACCACTCAAGAGTTTCAAACTTCCATGAACAGTAATGTAGACGAGACGTGCTGTTGGTATGAAAATGTTGCAGTTCTGACTTCTAGATCGATTGAATGATAGAATAGCAGAATCTGATGACTACTGGTATCTTATTATCGTCTTGAGAAGCGTAATGCGCCTTCGAGTTTTCTTCACTAAAGTAGCTGCAGATTAGATTACAGTGTCAGGGCTTTCTAGTGCACTAGAGTCAATGTTTTTCTGGTACCGAACATCAAACCAGCAGCCAGCGCTGCAGCAAGTCATCGTCAGTCTCCGGGATTGTTTCGACTCACGGCATGCTTAGGTCACTACTGTTTATAGGGATATAAGGAGTGGTCACAAATGTGTCCTACTCACAGTGAGCAAAGAAAACGGTGGTCCTCCGACTGGAAGAGTCTATCGGTAAGTAAGATTATGTATGATCAATTCATAACAGATCAGATTTCAGCTAGAAGGCTGGTTTCTCGAAGGTAGCTGAGAAGCGAGGGAACTCCGTAAGCATTAGGAGGAGTATATTAAGATACAGATACAGACACTAGGCCGCGTCCCCCAGAAAGGGGGGTGGCCGACGGCAAGGCTCACCTCACACCCTCACACGCTCACACAACTTAGCCCTTTTGTGCTAAAGAATCCGGCCGGTAGCCCCTCAACTTACACTCAGGGTCCCGAATGCACCGAGGAACCGTCGTCAGCAGCAGGGCCCGACAGTTTTCACTGGTTTACCCCCGCCGCGTCATAATGGCCGAGCCCCCTCCACCCACGACC
>SDVV010023102.1:0-12818 GCA_016164225.1 Gammarus roeselii | reverse complement strand
ACACACGTGGATAACTCACAACCACCTAATGGACGTAGACATGGGACCGAACGCACCACCATGCCCCTGTTGCCACCAAACTGCAGTAAGCGTGAAGCACTTGCTAGTAGATTGCGATGCACTCGCAGCAGCCCGACAAGCCTACAACGCCTGCTCACGGAAACGGAACACCGCAAAAAACTGATCGCTTTTGGAAAACACACAGGCCTATACGAGGTAGTGTAGAAGTTGCTAGATCTGAATCCTCTCCGATCCCGAACTCTGTCCTCCCTGCGCACCAATTGAAAATTCTTACTTTGACTTCGTGCACAAAGCTGTGCAAAATCACCGGACCGTCGTGCCACAAGAAAGAAGCCCTCTGTGACAACACGTTGGAGCTCCGGCGGAGAATGGAGGGAGCCGCTACCACTCCGCTACACAAGACTGCAATCAACCTGCTCTTCATAATTTTCTTTAGAATAAACTCGAGATATCCGTTATTTAGTACGATTTGTATGTACTAGGCCTACTATGTATCCGCGCTAGAATTACCCTTTTAAAATTGTTAAATTTCTTTTCATGTTTAACTTAATTTGTAGCCGCACCAAATTTGCTTGGTGCCTGTGTCAAATTTATTGTGTGACTTTGTTACTTAGATACTCTTTTAGACGAACCCCAGCTACGTTTAAACCTGCTGCGACTGCGTTTAAACTGCTCTTAAACTCTTAATCTACGCGTCACCTAATTCACAACTCTTCGACCGCCCTACGGGGGAGTCTGCATTAACTTCGCGTTGGGACTCCGGTGTAACATTGAAGCAAATAATAAATAAATAATGAGTTTGCTGTTAACACTGGACCTGGTCATGACTGGCGGGTTGGCGGCTGTGTTTTCGAACATGGTCACTTAGGGTAACAATTTTGTAATAAATTATGTTGACCAAAATTGAAAAATTAACGTCTTTTTCACATTTTCAAGATTTGGAATAACAACGAAATGTTACGAAGAAACATGATAGCCATATTAGTAGCCGCATATTACAATAATGCATATTTCCCTCGTGAAATTACATTTGTTACAATTTTTTCAGACTTCATACTTGGATTAGCTTCTCAACGAGTTCTCGAGAACAAATATTCACCTAGCTTATATTTTGGCATAAACAAATATTAGTGCATATTTCCAATTTTTCATTTGGTACTGTACATATATTCATCTAGGCTTGACATTCTAGTGCCATAAAAGACATAGTGCCATAAAAGACTTCCAGTGAGAAGGCAGTTTCCGTAGTCAGAGCGTCTTGGCGTTGATTAGCGTTCGAAGCGGACATCTGCATTTCTTTGGATTATTCAGTGAGATGCTCGAAGAAAATCAATGTTTGATCTTTAATTTAAAGAAGGCCTACAATTGTTAAACGTGGCAAGATTTGAATAGGAGTAATTGCAATAGTCAGCAGCATAATTGCTTATATCTCGAAGACCAGTCATCGCAATTAATTGATCAGCAGAAAAGTTCATATTTTTTCTGGAAACTCAACCAAATATCCCGTTTGATTCCTCTACCGTTGAAATTTTGTGAATAAAACTAATGAAATGGTTAGCAGAAATGCGCGCGTGACTTCGTTAGGGGATGGTGACAGTTGAGAGTTACGTGTCACTGTTCCTATTCGTGTGACACCGTTCCGGAATGAGGAATATTTGAATTTTAAGCCATAGTCAGACGATTTGTAGCTTTCTTAGTTACATTTCATCCGATAGAAGTTTTTAGGATGGGTCTATATAAATAATTGCCTGTATCTGCTCCCTTTTTATACAAAGTGATAGATGCGATATACGCATCGGTGGAGCATCCGCAATTTCCGTGCTCATATCAGCCTCCGCCTGTGGAAGATTTAATGTTATTCGGCTGTGCCGAACACCAAGAATCTTGTCTCCGTAAATAATTCATTTGCACGTCGAATTATCTCTAGACATTTCATTCTGCGAGAAGCACTGATCGTAAAAACATCCTTCCGCTTTTTAATCGTTGAGATGAAAATATGAGCACTTTTTGTAGTGGAGTTTTTCAGATCAATATCTATGGGAATAATGATCTTTATGGTAACTTCCAATATAATTTTAAGCTGCATTTATGGAACTGGAAAATGTAACTGAACGGAACATCTGTTGCTTCCATTTGCTGTATGTTATTAGCGACTGTTATTTAAATATAACTGTAGAGGCTTTTGTTTTTGATAAACTAAGTCTTTCGGATCGTATCGAACTTGCTCATCAAACATTTTGCATTCTGCGGCGTACGGCGTATGTTCTGAAGCCTATATCTTGTCATTTTCGTTCCAAGATCATTTCGCTGCACTAGACTGATTTCAAATTTAATGCCGATACCGGCAATATTTCGCCAAATACTTTGATTCGTTGTTTAAAGATATATTTTGGCACGACGTAGTCAACGGTGTAATGGTTGGACCACACTGATGACACCAGCTTGACGTTGCCAATTCAATTAATGTAGACTAACAGATTTCGGAACGTATGAATCAAAAGCCTTTGAGTGCAATACAAACGAATGATGAATAGATCCTAATATACTCTAACCATTAGTCCTACTGGCACAATAAACAGTGCAATTTGATAACGAAGGTGTCCTTTATCTGACAATTTTGCGATCAGACCAACCAGGCTCTCGCAAGCCACTGTCCAATGCAACATGTGACCTTCATGGACGAGTGGCGCCAGTTTCAATTTCTGAACCTCAGTGATCCGGGGTAAAATCTTGCTAGGTACGTTCGTTTTCTTAATTCGACACTGGTAGGTTATTACGCCATTTGACGGCTATGGAAATTGAACGCTTACAAGTTACAAGTATACCTGCCTTTGTTACAGAGTATTGAAACGTTCACATAAACCTGTTTGGCCATGGGTCGGCCGAATATGCTTTGAAATGGTACCCTTGAAGAGCATTATCCTATCACGTAATCACCGTTATGCAAGCATCTTAATTTGAGTTTTTTTCTCTGCTGAATCGACCAAGTATTTGCATTAAATAGATGTCGAACCTGTATCAAATGAATGGTGAACCAATTCCACATCGATGTTGTGACAGCGTAAAATTGCGGCGGCATTGTTATCTGGTAGGTGGCAGTGACGCCATCTCAAAGCTGATGAAGTCTTCACGTCGCCAGGGACCTTGAACCGCACGTTTGTTTTACTTGCAAATAGTTCAATTAACGTTAGAAGCGGTAAAGCCGGTCAAGGACCTTTAAGAGCGAGCCCCTTGGCCCCTGGCATAAACGAGGGGTTCAATGGGGAAAGGAGGAAACCCCACCCGGGAGGCACCAGCACCCCCTCCAGAGTGACGAAGACCAAGATTCCAACGGCTAAGAACGTCAGCCTCTCCAAGATGACCAGCGCCACCTCAGCCGAAGATGACAGGAGAGACGACCGCATCGATGAGTTAGCAAGGAACGTCCAGGAAATCGGAAATCTACCAAGCCAAACGACCTGGCCTCTGAGCAGGAAGCAGAAGTTCTCGCCGCTGAACCCGTCACAATTGACGACCGTCTTAAGAGACTCGAGGGTCATGTCAAGACCATTTTCCTCCCTATCCATGAACTAGTGAAAACAAACCAACTAAATAACCCGCAACTTGCACAAGTACCTCCGCCTCTACGTCTGACGACAACTCTTCACCCCACAAAAATCCCAACCGAGCTCCAAGGGCTGCAAGGAGGAAGCAATAGATGCCATTCAATGGACAACTTGTTCAAAAATAGTCCTATCTTTCCAGAACACCCGAAGATCACATTCGACGCCAACGACAGACAGGATATTTGTCCATACACTCTGCGGAATGAGCTAGGCTCCTTCACTGGCCGCCCAGTCCTGAGCGTCGCGACCAGCGGCGACTAATGCTTTGACATCAGAGTAGACACAAAACTTCGAAGTGACACGATTATCTCCAAAAACAGGATCCGTGGAAAGCCATGCATAATAGAGCCACACACAACTTTCTCTGAAAGTTCAGGTTTAATCTACGTTGAAGGTAGCCCGAAGGAGGAAATCGAGGCGTACATCACTGGACTCTTTTAACACTAGGACTGCGTTGTCGAAGCAAAGGTTGCACCGAAGATCACACCTAGGAGAGACTACCACAGCCCTAATACTAAAATTCAACTGCCCTACTTCACCAAAATACCTGAACATTTCTTCTGCGCCACCAAAAATAAGGTTGCCTTTTTAGCTAATCCATTTATAATGAAGAAGTCACTAGCTGAACAATTAGGAGGAAAACCGGAAGATATACAACAACAGGGAAAGAAATATGTGGCCTACGTCACAGAACGTGAGCAAAGTAACGCTATACAAAAGATAACTCACAAACTCGGTTAGTTTAAATGCATCCGTCCATCAACGATACCAAACTGATTATATACACCTGCCGTTACATGACTGCAACAGACCTCGGTGCTTTCGGTGAAGGTCTAGCTGAAGACTACGGAGTTGCCGAAGTCCGTCAAGCAGCATGGATAAAATCACGTAACGCAAGTTCTAATGCATACCAATTACCTCACCGGGACACGACGCACCAGATTACATAGTAATCCCGAGTGAACAAGGAAGAACCAATACCTACCCAGTAGCAACATGGCCCCCAAAGTGCAAAAAAAGTCTTGAATACGGCGACGTCATCGCATACTGCCAGCCTCACACACCCCAACGTTGCAAGAATGCTTCTGGCGAGCACGACAGAAAAGACTGCACAGTCTGCCACCCTAAATGCTACCACTGCTCATGCTTCCATGAGGCAGGCGACCGCGACTGCCCAGTACATATGGACCAAAAAGAAATAACTATCACTCCAAACGAACGCAGAGTTACACGGAAACAAGCTATCCAAATCTGAAAAGACGAAAAACCAAACTGTCTCGATTATGCCAAAGCAGTCAAATCGACAATCTAACCAAAGTCCCCCGACGACACCCAGACATCATCAGAACAACATTGTAACAAGACCCCAACACTCCTACCTGGCTGCAGTGCTTCCTCGCCCAGCCCAGCGACCGGTTCCGCACCGCTGACGCAGTTCTGGAAATTATTTATGCAAATACCTGGAGGACAACGAGATGGATGCATCCCCCGCAGTCAACCACACAGCAAGACTCTCTACTAAAAAACGTAAAGTATCCACACGCCACTGTGCAAAAAGATTGGTAACAACACTCAAATGACGGCCACACCATCAGCGAGAACGATCACGACCTCGCTGACAGCTCTTATCTAGCAGAGGTCATACGCGAGACCTCCGCACAACCTGTTTCATTACCTAGCCCAAATACCTCTCGCTCCACATAACCACCCACACAGATTAAAAAGGCTACCACAGAAGAAGAGCGCGCCCGCTCACAAGGCCAACACTGAGAGCACACATCCTCATCTTCCCACAAGAGCACTCGCAGCCGCGACCGCAGCAACCACAGCAGACCACCTTCGACTGAAGGTGACCGCCCTACGGGGGAGTCTGCATTAACTTCGCGTTGGGACTCCGGTGGAACATAGAAGCAAATAATAAATAAATAACCGGCATGACTTTGTTCAGAGCAATAATAAGATTACTCATTAACTACGGAGCCGTTGTCTAAGGTTCAGCAGCCAAAACCACTCGAGCTCCTCTATACCATCGCAAACGGTGTTTTGCGTATCACAACCGGTGCGTCCGTTTCACCCCTTTCGAATCCCTTAACGTGCTCGCCATCGAGCTTCCACTTTCGCTCCGACGAAAGAAACTTTCGATAGAAAACTATTTAAAGACTAAAAGCCTAATCAACTACCCCGCACTCGACCACATCACCAATGTTTCCGGTTAAGGCCTCTTCGTGGCTAAGAAGAATATATGCCCACCGTTTCCCTTCGTGTGAAGAACCTACTGACCTCTCTAACATCAACCGTAAGGCTATCATGCCTACATTCTCCTACCAAATTCTTCATATTAACACACCAACATGGATGATCAATTCACTACTTGTCAACCTAGATCTGCAGGTATACCCTTAAACAACTACTCAGAAAGCTTAGCGCAGAGGCAGTATCGTAACCAATGACGGACAACTAACCGAGTTTGAAATTAACATCGCATACTGTTCTTCGAGTCTAAGCTCTTAAGTTTACAAGTTTCCAGGGTATAGGAACCTTTTTTTGCCGATTCAAAATAAGAGCCGGTCACCGTTCTAAGCCGAATATCGTCTCGTGAAGGTTAAAGTTTTCAACTAAATTGGAGAGATCGACTATCGTCTCTTCAGAGCGAGAGCAATAAGGCACTTCAGAGGGATACACCCTGGGGGTATCCCTGGCTCACCCGCCTTCCCATGGTGTTCTCGTTATCCACCAATATTCATTAGTCCCTTTGTGTAAATACGTTTGGAGTTAGAAGGTCCCTCAACCGTCCCCCTGTCAGCTTGTAGCTACATCCTTCCCCCCGTTTGGTGCACTAAGAGGTGAGCCCCCACTGACTCCAGGGCTTGTGAATTTAGAATCTAAATCTATTGAAATAAAAAAATATATATATATATTCAATAAAACTTGGAAAAAAAATTAAGGCTAGGTTAAGAGCAATTAAGTTTGCGTATATATTCGTATATACAACAGAGATAAATGTAAAGAAGGCCTCTCCTTCATTAACCAGAACCCCGGGTTGAAGCCGGGGATCAAACAATGGGCAAGACCATGCCCGGAATTTGTGTCATAACGCTCCCGTGCCAAATAATAACTGGTGTTGCAGAGAACCCCCGCTATAGCACAGATTGGTCCCTAGTTTGTGCTGGGACCTTAAACCGCACGTTGCTTTGACTAAATATTTGAGGTCTTGTAACGCTAACTGTAAACTCGCTATAGCCAGCTAATAGGCCAGCATGAGTGAGCCCCTAGGCCCCTGACGCGAACCAGGGGGCCGATGGGGAGCCGAAAGAAATTCTATTTGGGAGGGACCAGCACCCCCTCCAGAGCACTGAAGACCTAGGTTCTAACGGCCAAGAACATCAGCTTCGCCAAGATGACCAGCAACCACCTCGGCGGACGACGACCGGAGGGACGGCCGCATCGACGAGTTGACCAAGAACGTCCAGGAAATATTGAACATGCTGAGCCAAGCGACCGGCCTCTCTGAACAGAAAGCAGAAGTCTTCGCCGCAGAACCAAGCACAATTGACGATCGTCTAACGAGACTCGAGGGTCATGTCAAGACTATTTTCCTCCATATCAACGAACTAATAAAAAACAAACCAACTAAAGAACCTGCAACTTATACAAGTACCTCCACCTCTACATCTGACAACTCCTCACCTCACCAAAATCCAAACCGAACTCCAAGGACTGCAAGGAGGAGGCAATACACGCCATGTGATGAACACAACTTGTTCAATAATAGTCCTACTTTTCCAAACACCTAAAGATCAAGTTCGATGTCAACGACCGACCAGATATTTGTCCATACACTCAGCGGAATGAGCTAGGCTCTTTCACTGGCCGCCTAGTCTTGAGCATCGTCACCAGCGGCGACGAATGCTTTGCCATCAGAGTAGACACAAAGCTTCAAAGCGACACAATTCTCTCCAGAAACAGACTCTGTGGAAAGCCATGCAAAATAGAGCCACACCCGACTTTCTCTTCAAGTTCAGGTCTGACCTATGTTGAGGATATCTCGAAGGAGGAAACCGTGGAGTACATCACTGGACTCGTTCAATACGAGGACTGCGTTGTCGAAGCAAAAGTTGCACCGGAGATTACACCAAGAAGAGAGACTACTACAGTCCCAATACTTAAATTCAATTGCCCCACTCCACCAAAATATCTGGACATTCCCTTCTGCGCCACTAAAACTAGGGTTACACCATTTGAGAGACGTCCGTTGCGATGTTATAAATGCTTGAAAAAACTGACAAATGAGAGGAAACTGTAACTGTAAGCAAAGATGCTCATACTGCTCTCAGGACGACCATGACAAACGGGAAGACCCCCAGTCATGTCAATCCGAGAAACAGCACTGCTCTAATTGTAAAATAGACGGACATCCCACCGGACACAGAGACTGCCCAGAGGAGGAAAGGGAGAGACCGATCCTCCAATACCAGATATATCACTTGGTCGGGCGACAAGAGGCTGTAGTCTCTATGCGCTCTTCCCAAAATGACCCTCCTATCAGGAAGAGAAGATCGGCACCGTTTCCCACCCACTTCCTTATAACATTCATAGAAAGTGGTGCAAACAAAGTTCCTTTTCAGCCAACCCATTTATAATGATGAAGTCACTCACCGAGCAACTAGGAGGAAAACCGAATGAAATACAACGACAGGGGAAGAAATACCTGGCCTACGTCACAGAACGTGAGCAAAGTAACTCGATACAAAAGATTACTTACATCAATAAACTAAAAGTTACAGTTGAAACTCATCCGTCCTTCAACGATACCAAACTGATTATGTACACCTCCCGTTACACGCCTACAACAGACCTCAGTGATTTCGCTGAAGGTCTAGATGAAGACTACGGAGTTACCGAAGTTCGTCAAGCAACATGGATATAATCACGTAACGCAAATTCTACTGTATACCAAATTACCTTTCCGGGACATGACTCACCAGAATTCATAGTAATCCCGGGTGAACAAGGAAGAACCAAAACCTACCCAGTAGCAACATGGCCCCCAAAGTGCAAAAAAAGCCTAGAATACGGCCACGTCATCGCACACTGTCAGCCACACACACCCCAACGTTGCAAGAAATGCGCTGGCGAGCACGACAGAAAAGACTGCACAGTCCGCCAACCAAAATGTTACCACTGCTCATGCATCCATGAGGCAGGCGACTGCGACTGCCCAGTACATATGGACCGAAAAAAGATAATAATCACACAAAATGAACGCAGAGTTACACGGAAGCAAGCTATCCAAATCTGGAAAGACGAAAACCCAAACCGTTTCAATTATGCCAAAGCAGTGAAATCGACAAGCCAACCACGCTCCCCCGACGATATCCACACATCAGAAAACATCGTAACAAGACCCCAACACTCTTATCTAGCTGCAGTGCTTCCTCACCCAGCCCTGCGACCAGCTCCGCACCAGAGACGCTCAGTTCTAGAAATGATTTATGTTAAGACCAGGAGAACAACGATATGGATGCATCTCCCACAGTTGACCACACAGCAAGGCTCTCTACTAAAAAAGCAAAAAGCCCAAGGGATGAGGAAACCTCAGATATTCAGGCACCACTGAGCAAGAAGATCAGTATCAACACCCAAAAAACGACCCGCCTGGACCAAATCTCCGAACTACCCCCACTTGCCTCGAATGTGGCTCCATTCGTGGAAAACCACTGCGAGGGACGAGATCCCCCGTTAACAAACCAGACTCACGAACACACCATCAGCGAGAATGACCACGGCCTGGCTGACAGCTCATATCTAGAAGAGCTCATACGCAAGACCTCCGCACAACCAGACATATTACCTAGCCCAAATGCCTCACTCCACACAATCATCCACACAGATGAAAAAGACAACCACAGAAGGAGAGCGCGCTCGCTCACGAAGCAAACACGGGGAGCACACACCCTCGTCTTCCCACAAGAGCATTCGCAGCAGTGACCGCAGCAACCACAGCAAACCACCTTCCACCGAAGGCAGACACTCCCGTGAACCCTTCCAACCCGAAACCCCAGGGCAAACCTCAAAACACGCGCACCACTAAAGCTCCAGCAAACCACGCGACCACTCAAGATCATTAAGGTCAGAGTGCGAACAGCCTTCAAAATGACCACCAAAATACTCCAGTGGAACTGCCAGGGACTCTGAAACAAGAAAGACGAATTACTATCCCTAATCGCCACACATGAACCTTTAGTGATTGTCCTCCAGGAGATTAAACTCCGA
Source organism: Gammarus roeselii (assembly GCA_016164225.1). NCBI lineage: Eukaryota > Metazoa > Arthropoda > Malacostraca > Amphipoda > Gammaridae > Gammarus > Gammarus roeselii. Next base: position 2,919 of record SDVV010023102.1, on the reverse strand, counting down.
GAGACCGCCACCCTCAGAATCCCCCAATATATCGTACACCGCCGCGAAGGCCACACCAACGTGACTGCTCACGGCGGAGTGGCAATAATGATTCACCAAAGTGTACCTCACCTTCGTCTTCCCCTGAGGTCAGAACTCCAAGCTATCGCCGTAAAGATGTGCGTCTTAAGGCCAATAACAGTGGTATCCATCCACTCATCAAGAAGCCATGACCTCTCTGAAGTATTCTTGACCGAATTGATAAACCTTACTGCCCTCACCAGTGCTCCTCCTTGAAGACTTCAACAGCTACCATAAAACATGGGGATGCACGAGAACAGACCCCAGGGGAGTGATTATGGCTAACATCATACTCACTCACAAAATGGTCCTTCTCAACGACGGACAACCCACCCGAATCACCCACGGAAATGAAACTGCCATTGATTTATCCATATGCTCCCCCACTCTGGCACCCCAACTCATTTGGGGAGTTCTGCCTTCATCACACGGCAGCGATCATAACCCAGTCATCATATCGCTTCTCGCCAACCAACCAAGAAATCCTGTCCCACAAAAACTTAGATTCAACTACCTGAAAGCCAGCTGGATGGAATACTCGGCGCACATCGCGTGGAGTGATATGGACAACATCCCCGAAACCGCACTACTGGGGAGTCTGCATTAACTCCGGTGTAACATAGAAGCAAGCAATAATAATAATAACATCCCCGAAACCCCATCGGAACATGAAATCATCGCCCAACTATACGGAAAATTTTAAGCCGCAGCCGAGACGAGCATTCCCCAAATACCCCTTCAACCTTCTTTCCAAAACCATGGTGGTGCCGCGAGGTGCAAGAAGCGAGAGATAAGCGAGAAAAGCTATATCATGCCTACCGACGCGCACGGTCCCCCAGGAACCGAGTAGCGTGGAAGAGGGCATCTGCTGTATATCGAAAACTTCTATTGGAGAAAAAAACGTGAAAGCTGGGCTCAATTAGTCAATACTATTAATCGAAACACTCCACTCTCCCAGGTGTGGGAAAAAATTCGACGTATTCAGGGAAAACTCGAACGACCTATTAACATCCTTTCTGACCGAGAAAGAACTTATTCTTCCCACGTGGAGATCGCAAATAAACTAGCTCAAACTTAAAGCCTGATTTCGCAACCAACAAACTACACACCCGCTTTCCAACGGGAGAGGAACTTGCGAGAAAGCGAATATCTTTACTTTACTTCTAGAAACGTGATCAAAAATCTCCCAGACGGCGCCCGTGACCACCTATTAAAAGTGTTCAACACCCTGGACTCAAACTCATTTTTTCCCGATCAATGGCGAGAATCTACAATTATCCCAATTCCCAAGCCCGGCAAATTCCACGGCGACCCAAAGAACTACCGCCCCATCGCTCTTACCAGCGTTCTCGGCAAGACCATGGAAAGAATGATAAATACACGCCTCGTCGACTACCCTTATATGCATGTAGGCCTGAACAGCATCCAGTGTGGCAGCCGCAAGCGCCACTCTACGACGGACCACCTTGTAAGACTGGAATCTAACATTAGACAGGCATTTGTCCGCGGAGAACACGTGGTTTCCATTTTTTTCGACGTGGAAATAGCATACGATACTACCTGGAAATATGGCATCATGAAGGATCTCTACCGCAAAGGGCTGAGAGGCCACTTACCACGTTATATCCACCAATTCCTGCAAAATCGCACCTTCAGGGTAAGGTCGGCGACACCTTATCACCATCCTATCCGCAAGAAAGGGTCGTCTCCCAAGGAAGCGTCCTCAGTGTCACTCTTTTCATACTCGAAATCGACCAGATAGCAGACATTCTCCCTCGCGACGAAAGATTGCTTTCATCACTATACGTAGACGACTTACAAATAAGCTACAGGCACCCTAGTCTCTTAACAATTCAACAGGAACTGCATAAATGTCTAAACCTAGTTGGAAACTAGCCTCCCTAAACGGATTCAGGTTCTCACTCCCCAAAACGATGAGCATGCACTTCACTCTCGTGCCCGGTTTACACCTAAAACCAGCCCTAAACCTTAACAACACCCCGCTAGTATACGAAGAATCAATAAAATTCCTCGGTCTTGTGTGGGACCCTAAACTCGCATGGTGACCTCATATTGCAGCCCTGGAGACCCGCTGCAAAAAAGCAACCGGACTAATCCTCTTGGTAACATCCTTAAAATTCGGAGCCGATATGAACACCGGCATGACGTTATTCAGAACATTAACACGCTCACGCATTGATTATGGAGCTATTGTTCACGGTTCAGCAGCCAAAACCACCTTGAAACCTCTCAATCATAGTAAATAACGCCCTGCGTATCACAACCGGTGCGTTCCTTTCCACATCCATCGAATCCCTGAACGTGCTTGCTAACGAACTCCCTCTTCCGCTCCGGAGAGACAAACTCTCACTACAGTACTATTTCAAGACGAGGAGCTACATCAATAGCCCAGCACTCGGTGATGTCACCGACATACATGATAAACGCCTCTTTGCGGCTAAAAAGAACATATGCCCACCTTTTCCTCTACGCGTGGATAACTTACTGACCTCGCTGAACATCAGACGCAAAGCAATCAAGCCTTCATTCTCCCATCGTTTAGCTTTGCGCAGAGGCAGTATCGTAACCAATGAGTGACCAGTGAGTACGAAAACACCATCGCATACTGTTCTTCGCGTCTAAGCTCGAGTTTACAAGTTTCCCGGGCATAGAATTTTTTTTTTGCTCTATCAAAATAAGAGCCGGTCACCGCTCGAAGCCGAATATCGCCCCGAGACCGAACATAATCTCGTAAAGGTTAATGTTTTCAACTAAATTGGAGAGATCGACTATCATCTCTTTAGAGCGAGAGCAATAAGGCACCTCAGAGGGATACCCCCTGGGGGTATCCCAGGCTCA
>SDVV010023101.1:0-12818 GCA_016164225.1 Gammarus roeselii | reverse complement strand
CGGCTGTGCTGTAATATATATGAGCTTTTCTTTAGACGGCTGTGCTGTAATATATTTGAGCTTTTCTTTAGACGGCTGTGCTGTAATATATTTGAGCTCTTCTTTAGACGGCTGTGCTGTAATATATATGAGCTTTTGTTTTGACGACTGTGCTGTAATATATTTGAGCTCTTCTTTAGACGGCTGTGCTGTAATATATCTGAGCTTTTCTTTAGACGGCTGTGCTGTAATATATTTGATCTCTTCTTTAGACGACTTTGCTATAATATATTTGAGCTTTTCTTTAGACGGCTGTGCTGTAATATATTTGAGCTCGTCTATAGACGGTGTGCTGAAATATATTTGAGCTCTTCTTTAGACGGCTGTGCTGTACTATATTTGAGATCTTCTTCAGACAGCTGTGCTGTAATATATTTGAGCTTTTCTTCAGACGGCTGTGCTGAAATATATTTGAGCTCTTCTCTAGACGGCTGTACCGTAATATAATTGAGCTTTTCTTTAGACGGCTGTGCTGAAATATATATGAGCTCTTCTTTAGACGGCTGTGCTGTAATATATTTGAGCTTTTCTTTAGACGGCTGTGCTGAAATATATTTGAGCTCTTCTTTAGACGGATGTGCTGTAATATATTTGAGCTTTGCTTTAGACGGCTGTGCTGAAATATATTTGAGCTCTTCTATAGATGGCTGTACCGTAATACATTAGATATTTTCTTTTGACGGCTGTGCTGAAATATTTTTTTGCTCTTCTTTAGACGGCTCTGCTGTAATATATTTTAGCTTTTCTTTAGACGGCTGTGCTGAAATATATTTGAGCTCTTCTTTAGACGGCTGTGCTGTAATATATATGAGCTTTTCTTTAGACGGCTGTGCTGAAATATATTTGAGCTCTTCTTTAGACAGCTGTGCTGTAATATATATGTGCTTTTCTTTAGACGGCTGTGCTGTAATATATTTGAGCTCTTCTTTAGACGGCTGTGCTGTAATATTTTTTGAGCTTTTCTTTAGACGGCTGTGATGAAATATATTTGAGCTCATCTTTAGACGGCTGTGCTGTAATATATTTGAGCTTTGCTTTAGACGGCTGTGCTGGAATATATTTGAGCTCTTCCTTAGACGGCTGTGCTGTAATATATTTGAGCTTTGCTTTAGACGGCTGTGCTGTAATATATTTTAGCTCTTCTTTAGACGACTGTGCTGAAATATATTTAAGCTCTTCTTTAGACGGCTGTGCTGTAGTATATTTGAGCTTTGCTTTAGACAGCTGTGCTGTAATGTATTTTAGCTCTTCTTTAGACGGCTGTGCTGTAGATTTAACTAAATTAATGACATGCATGCACTATGAAGCCAAACTGAAGCTATTGCCATTTTGAACATTACTTTAGTTTGCAGCGCCCATCCCTACTCCATCTGTCGTCACTCCAACATCAGCAACATCTAGGTTGTCGCTATTTGGTGTCACTCCAACATCAGCAACATCTAGGCTGTCGCCATTTGGTGTCACTCCAACATCAGCAACATCTAGGCTGTCGCCATTTGGTGTCACTCCAACATCAGTAACATCAAGGCTGTCGCCGTTTTGGTGTCACTCCAACATCAGTAACATCTAGGCTGTCGTCATTTGGTGTCACTCCAACATCAGTAACATCAAGGCTGTCGCCATTTGGTGTCACTCCAACATCAGCAACATCTAGGCTGTCGCCATTTGGTGTCTCTCCAACATCAGTAACATCAAGGCTATCGCCATTTGGTATCACTCCAACATCAGTAACATCTAGACTGTCGCCATTTGGTGTCACTCCAACATCGGTAACATCAAGGCTGTCGTCATTTTGTGTCACTCCAACATCAGCAACATCTAGGCTGTCGCCATTTGGTGTCACTCCAACATCAGCAACATCAAGGCCGTCACCATTCGGTGTCACTCCAACATCAGCAACATCAAGGTCGTCATCATTTGGTGTCCTTCCAACATCAGCAACATCCCGGCCGTCACCATTTGGTGTCACTCCAACATCAGCAACATCGAGGCTGTCACCATTTGGTGTCTCTCCAACATCAGCAACATCAAGGGCGTAAATCTTCGACCAGAACACGAGCACGGATATGTTCGCCTTTAACACGGAGTAAGCTCTGGAGATTGAAGAGTAACCTCTTGAGATTATTTCTGCAAACATTTGAACTTTGCTGAAAGTAGATCAAAGTGCCCGTGTTGCGCGACAAGTGTTTTGTGAGCCACTGCGTGGTGCGATACGTGTTGTGCGTGCCACTGCGTGGTACGTCAAGTATTGTGTGTGCCACTGTGTGATGCCACACGTGTTGTGTGGGTTACTGCGTATGGCTACACATGTTGTGTGTGCACTGCGTGTATTGTAATTATAAATAAATAATGAGCAAAATTTAGATACATTTCTATAAACTGGATGTAAAAAAGAGATCACAAGTAGCTATTATTTTACGTGATGTGCAACCTGAAGATCGTGAACAAGATTGTATCTTTCAATTAGAAGAGGATATAATCTTTCGAATCAATTGTGATTATTACTTGCCGTAGAAAAGTTGATGAAATTACACTGACCCCTTTTTGTGAAAATCGTCTGCAATTTATATAAACGAAATAAATTGAAAGTCGCAATAAAATTTTGAGATATTTACAAGAAGTGTAAATATTCAATCTTTATCAGATATCATCACCAAGCGACAGATAAACCCTATAAAAATATACCTGGAAATAAAGAGACAAATGCGGTAACTACGCATAAGAAGTTATGAAGAGCGAGAAACAATTTCATCAATCAATGGACCTGAGGAGGAAAGCTTTTGAGTATATGAGGATTACTTGAACACACACCATGCATGAGATTAAGATTCTGCAACTGTTTGCTTAGAGCTGACTCCACTTATAATTTGGACTGTAAACTATTTTGGACGATTTCCAGTGAATGGTAGGATTATGGCACCTCATGTGATTAAACACTGCGCTTTACTCTTTGGCAGGCCTAACGTAACCTTGGTGCCCATTAATGTGTACGTCAAATAGTCTTCATATATGGTTTTCAGTGCATGGTTACCTCATTTGACTCTTTATTTCCAGGTATATTTTTATTGGTTCTATCTAGAGATTGAAATTTGTCCTTTTACTAAAACTTTCAATATTTTATTGCTGCTTTCAATTTACAATTTACTGAACTCGTAAGTGAGTTAACAAAATATTTTATTAAACGATATTTTCTAGAAATTAAAACAAACATCAAAAGGTTTCACAACAGGTACTTAGATACACAGAGAAACACATCTATAGTGACATACTGAACAATTATCTCCAGAAGGTCAGAAGGTTTTGAGCAGCTTCCTCGTTTTGTTGTACAAAAGAGTGCTTCCCTTCCGTAATGAGGTGAACCTATCTCTTCCTTCAGCACCGTGACGAAAAGAAACTCCGTCGTTGACAATGATGTTAGTATTGGCTCTGATTCTGCTACAGGACGAACAGCAACGCTTTCATACCCACGAGGGTAAGCCTTCTGTTGACTTGATACATTATTTAAGCCTCTTTTGTTTCAAACTGAATAGCACTTTATTCACACTCATCCAATAAATGAAATGTACCAGATGAACAAATATTTTACGATCTAAATTTCATAATCGAAATTGCACATATTTCTAGCATGGCTGTTGGCCATGGAAGGACTTACTACAGACGTAGATACAGACACAAGAATGAGTCCCATAGAAAGGGGGGTGACCGATGGCAAGGCGCACCTCACACTCCTCTCATACACTCACATGCAACAAGCTTATCCATTTATGGGTAAAAGGTTCGGCCAGGGACCCGCAAAATAAACTTCGGATCTGAAGCGAAGTCCAAGAGCAATGTCAGCAACAGGATCCGTCAGCGTTTACTGGTTTTCAAAGTTGCCGGGACCTCCCCCACCCACGTCCATCTCAATTCTCAACGGGATGCCATGAATGGGAAAGCACATCAAGGCCGCGCCAAAAGACATTCATTCACAACCAATCTCCTCTCATGCCTATCCATTGCACGATTCCTCGTTACATCTACACCTATTTCTCTCCTTCCTAATGCTTCTTTACGTCACTTATCCACGAAACTTTAGTCTACCTCGAGAACTAAGTCCACTTATCTCCGTTTCAACTTGAATCACCTTTGAACACGCGATTATCTTCACAAATTTTCTCACCATTCCCGTTCTTATTCAAGCAACGTCATTCTTTATCCTATCCCTCAGCGTCGCTCCGGTCATGCCGCTCAAACATTTCACTTAAAAAGTTCAACCTTCTTCGCTCCTACGCTCTCGCCCCTACGTCTCAGCCTCGTACAGCGCAGCTTGGACTACTGCCACCTCATACAACAATCAGTTTGCTTCCATACTCAAACTCCTACACTCGGTCCCCACTCTGACGCATGCTCTGCTGCCAACATAAAAACTTGATTCGCTCTCAACTCCTTACAAACACAACACCCTTGACAACGCCTCTCTGTGGATCCTAACGTAAGCGTTTCTAGATCCATGAAGACACAGAACACATCCATTCCAGTCGCAAGGTACTTCTCACAGACTTGTCTTAGCAAAAATCTGATCGGCACACCCTCTATTATTTATGAAATCAGACAATTCTTTGCCCATCGCACCATTTGTACCGTCTCTAATTCTCTGGATTATCTCTCTCCCGTACAACTTACCGACAACACAAAGCCAACGGTTACCTCTTGAGTTTCAGCCATCATTTCGGGCTTCTTGTTCTTTTACAGCGGAACGATGCAAGTACTACGCCATTCAATCGGCACCACGGCCGACATAGGACACAGATTCAATAGCATCGCCAGTCACTCGATTATCGTTACTTCAGCACAAAGTATGATTTCGAAGCTATTCTCTTAAAAATCTATTTTTATTGCAAAATTGTGTTAAAAAAAGTCTAGTTTGAGCCTTCAGAAGGACGAGTTGGGCTGAAAAATATTGAAAAATCCAAAAATCCAAAGAATTTCTCAAATCTTTGTACTACGGCCCATAAATTTGAAAATCCTTGTTGAATATTTGATGGCGAAACAAGCGAAGTCAACATCAGTACAGAGAAATACGATAGAGCGTTCTCCATCTTGATTTGACCTGGGCCTCATTTGCTGATGCCTCAGGAGCGTAGGTGGTGCCATTGTCGATGCTCCTTGAACTAACTCCCTCAGGACTGCACTCTCACCTGTTGAGTTATGTAACAGTCACAACCATTTATCGACCGTGGTAACGGCGATATTGATTTCATAAGTTTATCTGTTATGTGAAGATGTTTGGGTAATCAGGTTTCTTGAAAAAAATGTGTTGGATACGTCGGTCTCATCCATTGACGTACAATTATTCGAAAAGATGAGAGATTTATTATGCCTTTGTACCAAACTTTCCCACGAATGTGGAACTTGTTAGTGAACGGACAATCAACAAGTTGTGTCAGATTTAATGAAAAATGTGTCGAAAAGTCAAGGCCTCAAAAGATTACAACCGGAGGGTTCCTGTTGTGACGTGAGGTTAGTAGGCACAAGCGACCGATAACAGAAGAAGAAAACGAATTCACATGCTCTTTTCTACTAGTATTTATATTTTTAATTCTTACATTGGTCGCTTTCCCTGAGGTGTATGCCTGCACCTTCACCGATGGACTTAGTTGAGCTCGGACAACAAATTTGTATTTCTGAAAATAGTAGAAACTATGATTGGAGGTGTAGTCCTCCGACAGTATATATCCAAAAATAATGATTGGGGGTGTAGTACTCTGGCATTATTATCCAGAAACAATGATTGGAGGTGTAGTACTCTGGCAATATTATCCAGAAATAATGCTTGGAGGTGCAGTACTCTGGAATTGCAATGAAAAAAACTATTGGAGGTGTACTACTCTGGCATTATAATCCAGAAACAATGATTGGAGGTGTAGTACTATGGCATTTTAATCCAGAAACAATGATTGAAGGTGTAGTAATATGGCATTTAAATCCAGAAACAATTATTGGAGGTGTAGTACTGTGGCATCTTAATCCAGAAACAATGATTGGAGGTGAAGTACTATGGCATTTTAATCCAGAAACAATGATTGGATGTGTAGTATTATGGCATTTTCATCCAGAAACATTGATTGGAGGTGTAGTACTATGGCATTTTCATCCAGAAACATTGATTGGAGGTGTTGTACTATGGCATTTAAATCCAGAAACAATTATTGGAGGTGTAGTACTGTGGCATCTTAATCCAGAAACAATGATTGGAGGTGAAGTACTATGGCATTTTAATCCAGAAACAATGATTGGATGTGTAGTATTATGGCATTTTCATCCAGAAACATTGATTGGAGGTGTAGTACTATGGCATTTTCATCCAGAAACATTGATTGGAGGTGTTGTACTATGGCATTTAAATCCAGAAACAATTATTGGAGGTGTAGTACTGTGGCATCTTAATCCAGAAACAATGATTGGAGGTGAAGTACTATGGCATTTTAATCCAGAAACAATGATTGGATGTGTAGTATTATGGCATTTTCATCCAGAAACATTGATTGGAGGTGTAGTACTATGGCATTTTCATCCAGAAACATTGATTGGAAGTGTAGTACTATGGCATTTTAATCCAGAAACAATGATTGGAGGTGTAGTACTATGGCATTTTCATCCAGAAACATTGATTGGAGGTGTAGTACTACGGCGCAATAATGAACCTTGAGCTCAGGTAATAATAATTTCCATATCCTCACCGTCGTCGATATTTCAGTGGGTTTTGTTCGATGAAAAAACAGCAATTTGTTTTTCACTCGTCCCGGTCCTATCTTAAATAACACCATCTACTGTCCCTGGCTGTCGTGATAGTAAGCAAAATGTACGAGGCTTTTATAAATGACACTTTTCCTTAAACCGAAAAAGGACGCTTAAAATGTATCAATCAAACATCTCTCTGTGTCACATTGAACGATCAGTGTCACATTGAACGATCAGTGTCACATTGAACGATCAGTGTCACATTGAACGATCAGTGTCATATTGAACGATCAGATTTCATCATCCGACAGTCTGGAGATGAAGCAAACCACCAATGATGTCGAATAATAAAAATAATCATATATTCAGCACAATCAATACTTCCAAATTCATTGTGGCTTACTCTGGGAAATCCCTCGTCTAATAAAGGAAGAGAAATAAAATACTGCATTATTCACTTTATCAAAGAAGATGAGAATTAAATGCGAGTCAATGATCACAAATACGTCGAGTCATCATAGTTACTTTCCCCAAAGAAGTTCTCCTACCACCATAAAGTACGTTGCATTCATCCCATCGCAACCTTTCACAACATCATACCTGATCACAACATCATACCTGATCACAACATCATACCTGATCACAACATCATACCTGATCACAACATCATACCTGATCACAACATCATACTTGATTACTGCAGCTGCAACCAAATGTCTCATGACTGCAGAGGGGTTTCTGCTCCTTGAAGACATCACTCCACCCACAACAAAGAAGCGTGCCCCAGCATCAACCGGGTCTCTACTCACATCGAAGCTCAGCGTGTACCCTAAGCCAGACTAAGACTGAACTCAGAACATTTATTTTTTTGCCATCATAGCGATAGCCTTCTGTCCTTCAAATAAACTCACCTCCACGCAAAGATGGGCTTTCACCACCATCGTCGCATCAGATCTCTGTCACATCAAAACGGTTATTCCTTTCCCGTGAGGAGCTTGCAGCTTCATCAAGAACGTCCTCCACCTTTCCATAAGGTGCTTACAGCCTTATCAACACGGTTCTGCTACCTCTCCTTACGAGCTGAAAGCCTCACAAAAGCGGTCCTCTCCTCTCCATTGAGAAGCAAACCTCATCATCAAATGACCCTCTCCCCTCTCTTAAGGAACTTACAACCTCATCATGGCGGTCCTCGCCCTCCATAAGGAGCTTAGAACTTCATCATGAAGGTCATCCGGGTCCTCCTAAAGAGCTCTCGTTTTCATTTAGCTCTGAAATTATTGGGTTCCACAGCAACAATAAGACGGTCCTTCACTCTCCCCTAAGGAGCTCACGAAATCATTAGGACGGTCCTCAATCCTTCCATGATGAGCTTAGAGCCCCATCAAGATAGTCCTCTACCCATCTCTGAGGAGCTTCCAGCCTCATCAAGTCCTTCCCACACGGTTCATCGCCTTCTCCAAAGAGCTTCTTACCCTCCAAGGAGCCTCCTCCCCTGAGAAGCTAACAACCTCACCAAGACAGTCCTCCACCATCCCATAAGAAGATATCCAATCACCAGGACGTCCTAACCGTGCCAATGGTGCAAACTACTTAATCAACACGTCCTTTTACCCTCCCCTAAAGAGGTAACTGATTCATGAACACGATCCTCCACCCTCCTCTACATAGCCTACTTCAAAGTGGTAATCCACCCTCTCCTAAATACCTTACTGATTCATTAAGACGGTAATCCACCTTCCTCTAAGTAGCTTACTTTAAGATGATCCTCCACCTTCTCCTAATGACCTTACTGATTCATCAAGACGGTAATCCACCCTCCCCTAAGTAGCTTCCACCAAGATGGTCCTCCACTCTCCCCTAAGGTGCTTAACCGATTAATTAAGACGATAATCCAGCATTTCCTAAGTCGCTTACCCCAAGATGGTCCAAAACCTCTCCTAATAGCTGTCTTCAAGATGGTCCAGCAACCTCCTGTAAGCAGCTTACTAGTTCATTAAGACGGTAATCTACCCTACCCCAAGTAGTAACTTCAAGAAAACTCCTCACCCTCCCAACGAAGCTTACTCCAAGATGGTCCTCCATTCACAACAAAGGATCTTATTACAAGATGGCCCTTGACCCTTCCGTTGGAGCTTACCGGTTCATTAAAGCAGTAATCCACCCTTCACGAGAGTCCTCCAGATGAACAAATAAAGCGGATGGATGAGACTATCAGCACATTGAAAGCTGGCTCAAATCTTCTAGAAATGGAAGACTCAACATCCAAGGACATATTTTGCGTGTTTTGGAAAACAGATCTGATACAATGGTTCTTGATTATTTGCAATTCATTTTGATTTGATTGGCAATGCATGGCTTGTTGAACGCCACTAAATTTACAGACGTCAACAATATCGATAATTGCATGTGTCTACAGTGTCAAGGGATGATTTAGGGTTTGTAACACCGATTTCTCTCAAAAATCTTGTGTTACATTAGATTTCCAAATATGTATGTGAATGTGATTGCCCAACCCTCTGGCGGTATCCATCAGAACCTAGTCCAACCGCAACACCAACAAAAGCATTCCAAATTCAAGGGAGAGTGATATGGGTGACCGCATTGGCCGAAGTATGAGCTGCATAATATCAGCCTCACCAAGTTCTTGCATGTGTTGCTCCTGAGTTTGGTCACACGTACGTGATACGGCTAGTTGATGTCAATGACTACAAACCTGTGCTCCAGTTGTTACTGTGCCCCTAGCAACATGTTAAAGAAGTACTGAATCCTGAAATTTAGTTTGATTTTTTTGTATAAATTCATCTGCGGAAAGTCGAAAACTATTCAGTATATGAATCTAGGTACCGAATCAGGTTCAACACTGCACATAATCCCGCATCCCATCGGGCTGTAGGAAGGTAAGGTCTGGGGCAGTGATGGGGCAGGGGACATGGGAGAGGGGTCGTAGAAGTTCCTTCCTCATCCGCTACCGGTAGCCCCCGGCACTTCCTGACCCTCATTTGCCCCCCTGCCTCCTCTGCCACCCTCTTGCGCCCCCGCAGCCCCCGCAAGTCGATACCAGAGCCGCGAACACCCACGCATCCGACGCGCAACAGCCGCAGGCAAAAACAGGGGGCAACAACAGCGCCCGCGCCACACGGACAGGTGTCCTAAAGGGGCCGTAAGGGGGTCCTAGGAGTGTTCAAGTAGAATCCATGAGGTCCCCTAGGGATGTTTTAAGTATCAACCTAGCTGTGTCCTATGGGTTTCCTTGGGATATTCTCCGGTACGTGCCCTATCGGTGTCCAAGAGGCATCCGATGGTACATTTTCTACCTGTATCCTATACATCAGTCCTAGGGATGTTCTAGTGGTCTCCAAATGGTGTTCTACGGGTTTTTCTGGCGATGACCTCATGTACATGTACTATTTTGGTTCTAGGGGTGTCTTAGGAGTGTGCATGCGATGTCCTTGGCGTGTTATAGCGCCCGAAACAAAAAAAATGAATATAAATAATGCTCTCTGATACGCAAGCGATGCCATTGGGATGCCCTAGTGGTGTCATATTAATGCCCTCACTGTTATTCCAGGGTGTTCTCTCCGGTGTTTTTAATATTGTTCCTAGGGTATTCTTTATGGTATCCTCGAAGTGTCCTAGGGGTGCCCATGGGGGTGTCATCGCTGGTGTCTCCCTGAAATCCTCACCACGTCATCGCCATGTACTCTTATTAGTGTCCTAACTAGTGTCCTCAGTGGTGCACTGCCTAGTGTCTTCATTAAGGCCCACGCTTTTGTCCTCGCCGATGTCCTCACTAGTCCCATCGCTAGTGTGCTTGCTATTGTCATCACTGATATGTTCGTTGGTATCCTCGCTGGTGTCCTATCGTTTTTATCCCTAGTATCCATACTGTAGTCCGCACTGGCACCCCCACTAGTGTACTCGCTGGTATCGTTGCAGGTTTCTACGTTGGTGTCCTCTCAGGTGTCCCCGCTGGTGTCCCTGTTTGTGTCTTCACTGGTGTCCTCACTAGTGTCCTAGCTGGCTTATGATCCTCTCAGTTGTTCTCGCTTAGTATCTTCGATGATGTTCTCGCTAGTGTTCTCGCTGGAGTCCTTGCTGGTGTTCTCAATGGCGTCGTCAATGGTGTCCTCACTAATGTCCTTTTTGGTCACCTTGCTGGTGTCCTCAATTTTGTTTTGTCTGATGTCCTCGTTGGTACTCTCGTTGATGTCCAGGATGATTTCTTCGCAGGTGTCCTCACTGGTATCATCACTAGTGTTCTCACTGGTGTCCTTGCTGATATTCCCAGTTGTTTTTTATCTGGTGTCCATATAGGTGTCCCCGCTTGTGTCCACACTGGTGTGCTCACTGAGGTCAATATGTGTGTCCTCACTGATGTCCTCACTGATGTCCTCACTGGTGTCCTCACTGGTGTCTTCACTGGTGTCCCCACTTATGTCCTCACTGGTATCCTCACTGGTGTCCTCCCAGGTGTCCTCATTTGTGTTATCACTGGTGTCATCACTGGCGTCCTCACTGGTGTCCTCATTGGCGTCCTCACTGGTGTCCTCACTGTTGTCCTCATTGTTGTTCTTACTGGTGTCCTCCCAGTTGTCCTCACTTGTGTCCTCACTAGTGTCTTCACTGGTGTCATCACTGGTGTACTCACTGGTGTCTTCACTGGCGTCCTCACTGGTGTCCTCACTGGTGTCCTCACTGGTGTCCTCACTGGTGTCCTCGTTGGTGTCTCATTTGTGTCCTCACTGGTGTCCTTACTGGTGTCCTTACTGGTGTCATCATTGGTGTCTTGACTGATGTCCACACTGGTGTCCTCGCTGGTGTCATCACTGGTGTCCTCACTTGTGTCCTCACTGGTGCCCTCACTGGTGTCCTCACTGGTGTCCTCATTAGTGTCCTCACTGATGTTCTCACTGGTGTCCTCACTGGTGTCCTCACTGGTGTCATCACTGGTGTTCTCACTGGTGTTCACTGGTGTTCTCACTGGTGTTATCACTGGTGTTATCACTGGTGTCCTCACTGGTGTCCTCACTGGTGTCCTCACTGGTGTCCTTATTGGTGTCCTCACTGGTGTCCTCACTGGTGTCCTCACTGGTGTCCTCGCTGGTGTCCTCGCTGGTGTCCTTACTGGTGCCCTCACTGGTACCATCACTTGTGCCAATACTGGTGTCCTCACTGGTGTCCTCACAGACGTCCTCGCTGATGTCCTCACTGGTGTCCATACTGGTGTCCTCACTGGTGTCATCACTGGTGTCCTCACTGGTGTCATCACTGGTGTCCTCACTGATGTCCTCACTGGTGTACTCTCTGGTTTACAAGTGTTTACAACTGTAGGATGACAACAAGAGGCCTATTGGCCCAAACTAGGTTGCCTTATGATAGCAAGAGGGTTAGTTCTTTAGTAGAACGTCTAGAGGCCTATTGGCCCTAACTGGGTTGCCTTTTGATGGCAAGAGGATTAGTTCTGAAGTGGAACGTTGAAGAGAGCTTCGTGTGCCATTTCTGTTTTTATTTTATGATGGCAAGAGGGTTAGTTCTGTAGTAGAACGTCTAGAGGCCTATTGGCCCAAACTAGGTTGCCTTTTGATAGGAAGAGGATTAGTTCTGAAGTAGAACGTTGAAGAGAGCTTCGTGTGTCATTTCTGTTTTCATTTTAACAACAGAAAATGGAACGGTTTAGTTATTTATCGGCAATTTATGTAGAACCTATCGAGCTGCGACTTGAACGTTTCGATTGTATTGCTGTTCACAACCTCCGCTGGAAGTTTGTTCCATTCTTCGACAACTCTATACGTGAAGAAATTGCGCGTGATGTCGAGTGAGAAACGTTTCCCAACGATTTTGTATCCATTGTTCCTAGTCACTCCGTTTGTATCTAGAGTGAAAAGGCTCGCTCGGTCGACATTTTCCTTACCCTTCATAATTTTCCACGATTCTATCATGTCGCCTCTGACGCGACGTTTTTCCAGCGAATAAAGATTGAGTACTCGAAGCCTGTCTTCGTACGATTTATTCCGCAGCGAGGGGATGAGTTTGGTAGCTCTACGTTGAACCTTCTCAAG
>SDVV010023100.1:0-12819 GCA_016164225.1 Gammarus roeselii | reverse complement strand
GTTTTTTCCTCGCACACTTAGGCGTGCGAGCCTGCTTTAATCAATGATCGTCGAGCCCTATGGGGGAGCCTATTATGACTCACGTTGAGGCTCTGGTGGAAATGAGGACCAAATCAAATCAAATCAAAACCAAGTGGCTATCAGCGTGGAACACTTACTAATGGATTGCAACGCACTCGCGGCAGCCCGACGAGCGTTCCTAGATCCCCGTGCAACCTACAAAGCCTACTCACGGACCCAACCTACCGTAAAAAGCTTATCGCTTTCGGAAAATACACCGGATTGTACGAAGCTCTCTGAACCCCAAGCAACTGTGCAAATGAGGTGGTCTCTCCATCCCATTACTCACAGAAATAACACATTCTACGAAGATACGCATTAACTCTTTACTCTCTCGTACGTGCTAGTACACGAATATGTCACAATTGAAATATTTACTGACTTCATCTTGACAAAACGAATATTTTCGCACAAGAGGCAGTACGGACTTACCTGAATCAACGACGGTCACGCCTTACGGGAGAGTCTATTATAACTCAAGTTGAGGCTTGGGTGGAAATGAGGCCCAAATCAAATCTAACTATTCTCCTTTCGGGTGGCAAATAACAGCTAAGTTGCGCTTTTTCTTTCATGTAACCTTTTTCTACTACTATTCCTTATTCTTTCCATTCCTACTGTTCCCATGCGTGAAATTCCCTTTATCTAGTGTAGATCTCATGCATGGGATCCACGTTTTCTGTCTCTTCTTCCTCTTCCTCCTCAGCAGGTGTTGGAGCGCGCAGCTCGCACCTTAAGGACTACTGCGAATCCTTGGGGCTCCGAAGCAGGGTAGGTAGTGTGTTAATCCTCCCTACTGCTATCCGGAGAGTCCTGGGACCAGATGGCCTCAGCTCCTTAGGAGTTCCTGTGCCTCCTGTGACACCCGTACATACCATAGACGTTCACTGCGTAAAGGACTTTGACTTTGCGCAGCAGTAAACCTAACTCGAACATTAAAAGAAGTATACACAAATACTAACTTGATGCAGCACTGTTTGCTGATTTGACAGTCGGTGCCAGAAGGACGATAGCTATAGCGCGCTAGAAAGCCTCGTCACTCTAATCTGTAGTAATTAATTATCCGAGCAGTTTTTCTGCCGGTGACGAACCTGCCTTAACTTTCTTCTTCACGATCCACAATTTTGTCTTGGAAAATAATGCTGGTGAATTTGTGCGGGAGATTATGTTTGTGATATTGTGAATAGGTGTTTTTCTTCAGTCTGCTCGCTCGCTCGTGCCCGGACCATATGGAGTTTCTGAGGTTGACCTGGACTGTGTAGCTATAAACCTTGTGACGCGTTGCGATTGAAGTTGATCTAATCCGTGAGCCATAGACCTTGTACCAATTTCGACGATAATATCTGTGCGCACTGGCGCACGTGCATATTACTCTTGGAGTTCTGAGTGGTTGGAGGCGGGGATTCGTTTCGCCTGAGTCTCTATCTTATCTGAATAACTAAATTGTACCTCTACTTAACTAGACCGCGTAGCTGTAAACATTGTGTCGTGTTGCTGTCGTAGCTGACTTTATCCGTGTAGCCGTAAAACATGTACCAGTCCCAACGATGCTACCTGTACGCACTAGCGTACAGGTATTACTCTTGAAGTTCTAAATGATTGGAAGCAGAGGTCCGTTCCGTCTAAGCGTTTTTGTTTTGCGCATTAGCGTGCGTCTGACATTGCTAAAATGTTCAACTTTTCTAACTTTGAAAGCGTTTGTTTTTTCGCACACTGAGGCGTGCGAGCCTACTGGAATCCATGATCATCAAGCCGTACGGGGGAGCCTATTATGACTCGCGTTGAGGCTCTTGTCGAACTGAGGATCAAATCAAAATCAAATTCGGTGACTAAGTGGGGAGGTGATGTTGATTTTACTCTGAATTTGAAGGTCTTTGAAATCATGCCATGACACTGTTCGTGGAGATCACGATGCGGGGCGAGGCAGGTCGAGACGAGTCGAGACTGGTTGAGACCTGGTGACAGGGAGCCCGGGTACTTGGGGATCGCGGGACCCGGGTGATTCTGGGGACCCGAAGGACTTGGGGGTACCCACCTGAACCCTTTTGGGTCCAGGTTATGAAAAATAATATTTGTATGATTAGGGGTACCGTTAGTGCACATGGTCCTCAAACTCGTCAAGAACTGTGATGTAAGGTGCACCAGAGTATGAAACTTACACCATTTCGTTGTGCTAGGTTATAAACTGCCAATTTCAATAGCTGAATGTGACCGCTGATCCAAGTGATTGAACGATCTTGTGAATGAGATAAATGTATATATTGTTAGAAAGCCGAACTATCGTATACCAACAATCACCTTTTCCATGGAAGTAAACCAGCTCGGAGAGTTGGCTCTTAGTAGTCGTAGTACTGAAACGTGTTCACACAAGCAGAATGACGGAATAATCTTATTCAAAACGTTAGTCATTCGTCGCAGTTCTTTAGATGGTGATCACTAACACGCTCGGGAAAACTTAATAAAGTATTTCTGATGCTTTAAATTACTGCCACGTTATTGAATGGATTTTATTCCACTGATATAAACTGTAAACAGAATTTCGATAACGCCAAATTTAGTGCACCTTTAGAGCTTTCGTTCAAATTAAATTGTTGACATTAGTCCTCTTGTGTAATTTTTGTAAATAACATTTCAACCAAATGTCAATGCCCATTGTCATTTCATCCCTTGTGTTTTGAGTCGAAGGCTGTGTTGCATTAGTAGTTTCATTGATGAAATATTTGTTAGATACTAACCATGAACAATTACAATTTTGTTTCATTTTCTTTCATTAACATGTGTATTCCAATGCGACAAATTAGGTTCAGTCTCAATTTGCGGACAACATTGTGATATTTCTGGAGATGACCTTCTTCTCGATGAAGTACACAATTTAGAACAACGCAGCGCAACTCGAAGCAGGTTTGATTTGAGCCTCTTTTCTACCGGAGCCTCAACGTGAGTCATAATAGGCTCTACCGTAGGGCGCGAACTCGAAGCAGGAATTCGTAATGTCATGGACGCTCGCTCGCCCATACAAATCACATTATATCCGTTTTATCCTGCCGCTGTGTATATAAATATTTGCGCCAACTCTGTCTATCGTTGAAAAAAGGCCTTCGAATGATCCGCACTAAAATTGCGCAAATTGTTATAAAAATCGGTAATTGCAAAATGATGTCATACTGGATTTCGTTACAAAATACCTCTGATCTCCAAAGATTTACAATTATCTCCGCTGTCCGATGTACAAAAAGGTAATCATCAAAGTATTTACCTAAGAATCACAAACGAAAAGAAAACAAAGTTTCAGCTTGTCGTTTCAGCAATTTGCGGAAGAACAGTATTTTCACCTTTATAAACTGCTTTGTTCTAATCAATTAGTTTGTGTTTGCTCAAAATTTGTGACCAATATGAAATATTGAAGATCTCTTCTTCAAGATGATGGCTCACTTAAAAATGTAGAATAAGAAACAATAATTGAAAACTTAATAATGTTGAGCTTAAAATGACTAGCCTGGATATGCCAATATTAGCTGTATGGCTCCAATGACGTCACGGGCAGGTAGGGCGGGGTCATGACGTCAGACCACGTGATTCTGACGTCATGTCAAATTATTCGGTCTACCCGTTGGTGTTAGTTTACCCTGGAGTTGACAACCTAACGCGTTGTACAGTCACATAGTTAATATCACTCACAGTGAGATGGCTAAGACTATGCACAGAGATGGCAGAATAATGAATGGGCACGAAATTGCACATTGATGGTAGAATAATGAACGGGCACGAAAATGCACATAGATGGTAGAATAATGAACGGGCACGAAATGGCTCATAGATGGCATAATAATGAACGAGCACGAAAACATTTACATTGACAGTCCAGAAAACCCCGACAACGCGGGACTCAAAATAGCCGACGTGCGAGTGGAAGCTGGGTAGGTTCCGCACGACACGCGGAGGCTATTATATTGAAGATAGAGGTTTTCATGGGTGCAAAATTGAGGCGTCATTGTGATTTGATGGACAGCTTGTCGAAGTAAGCGCATGGGCTGGTTGGCGCACTAATACGCCGAAACGATGGCGACATGTGTTGAAGGCGACGAAGCTGAGACGGTAGGAGTGTGCACGTGTTTGTATGTGAGTTGTCTTGTCGAGTTGACTCTAGGACGTGACTGCCTCCAGAGTTGACTGAGTTGAAAGAATTTATTGGAGCGTCTGGTTGACTTTTTTGAAGAGTGAGTTGAGTTGGTTGACTTTTGGTAGAGTTGGTGGTTGGGCCTGACTCGGCGTCCGGAATGGGTTCTGTAACAGACGAGGCAACGAGGGTGGCAAGTGCACCGCTTGCGCTAACTATACGATCAGCTGATTTGTAGCGGTGACTGACGTCTTCGAGACTTGAGTTTTCGGAGTGCATTGAGTTGTACGGTATTGAGGCAAAGTCAGGCGTAAAAACGCACTGCAAGTTAGGGCTTATAAGTAGCGCTGGGGTTGAGTGAAGTTGTAGCGCCGCTTGTTCTCATAACAATCGCCCTACTACAGTTACCGTACTATGCGTTAGCTCTACAACAATGTCCTAATATTATCTCACTGCTGTCATACATATTTAGGTTACGTGTAGATTTAAAATATTTTGTAAACAATTTCTCAAACATGCTTCATGTCTATTTATGCTCATTTATGCTCAGCTATGCTTATTCATGCTTCATGTCTGTACGTGCTCGCTCGTGTTACACTGTAACGTCCCAAAATGCGCCATACGGGCAAATTCTCATTGAGTGACACAGCCCCGTATAACCCGTATACCCAGTTACTTCGGTCTACCGTTTGTGACGTCACGTCCATCCACACTATCCCGATGCTGGCACATTGTTTCCTCTCCAGAACTAATTTCCTCGGCCGCCAAAAGCAAAAACAACTATCAACGGTAGCACCACATTCCTAAACCTTCGAGCCATGACATGCAATCCATTACGTTAAATCAGAATTAACATCATGCTGTATCGTAAATAAATAATAATCATTCTCGTAACTAAATTCAAACATTATCAGTGTAAATGTATGGACGTCAAATCATTACTTCTTTCAAGCACTTTATCCGGTATAATCACGTGGGTGGAGTTGAGGGTGGAGTGCACCCTTCTGTGGTAGAGACGGCCACGGGAAGTGCGAGCGGCGTGTAGCACAGACTGCTGGTGGTACGATGATGAAGTCGTTGAACTGCCTCTAGAGTTGAGTTGGCGGTGCACGAGGACGAAGGGATGTAGAGTGGTGAGCGTTGGTAAATTCGGCAAGGGCCTGAAGTTGAAGGGGTGAATCCCTCAGGACACGAGTACTTGCAATGATGGGGAAGTCGGGATGACTGCGGAAATGTTCAGTGCAGTGAGCTCCGCTTGTTGAAAGCGGAAGAAGCTGCTTGTGAGAGCGGTGAACGCTGCTTGTGATAAAAGCTCGTCGGGGAGGCTGAGATGCAGAGTGTGTTGAGTGGTAATCTCGACATGAGTCCGAAAAAAACTGGTTGACGATCGTTTGACGGAGTTGGGTGAGCACGGCGCTTTTAATGTGTGTGGAGTTGAACGGCCTCTAACAAGTACGGACGCCATCCAGGAATATTTCAGAGTCCAGCGCACTCCGAGTATGTGGAGTACAGCGCACCCTCCGGGTAATCGACCTCGAAGGTGCCCGCGCGCAGTGAAGACTGTTGGTGGGCATAGACTGCCTGGGCTAGGCCGGCATCTGGTAGGCAACCAGCCGAACGTAGTGATAGAGACATACACACTTATCTACACACTTGGAGTTGAACGCTGCCTAAGGAATCTGAGCTAATGCCTAATATAAAACAACCTGTTCTGACAATATGTTTGTGAAAAGTAAATGAAATTAACGTAAAGTCTGTTAAGATTCTATGAGAACAACAAAATATTGTAACAGCACTCGATGCTAATTTAATACATGCTGCAACACTACGTAGGTATTCATGTACGCGAGCGCTCTGGCTAGCAGTTGGACGAAAACGTTTGAGTGAAAGTACAGCTCAGATTCTAATATGTTATAGCAAGTCGGTGAATATTCGGTGTGCATAAATAGTAACACAAGATTGATGTAGAATACTCACATTAGAATTATGCATAATGATTGATAAAGCTGCTCAGCATGTTATTTGAGGAGAATTTGGTATATATTAATTGAGAAACAGTAGAGTGCATGGGAAAAATGACTGAGTGTGCACATGAAATAATCACGTGATAGTTCTGAAATGTGGGCGACGGTTAGTGTAGTTTCGTTTGTGGGCAGCGGCGGTAATTAGTTTTGGATAATGAACAGCGTGCTGGCAAACGGATGATAAGGACAGACGTTACGTCATAAATAGTAGTCGTATGTAACCGCTTATGGGTTGTATGATGTGACGAGTACAAGCTCGTACAGACATAAGGCCTACATGAGCATGATGAGTAGAAATGAAGCATGTATTTGAATTACTTACGCAATTTTGAGAATTCCACGTAACCTAATATACGCGACAGCAATGAAAATATTTGTCATTTGCATTGGAGAATAACATAGAACAGGAACTGAAATAGGGCCTACAGTAGAAAGATTAGCCAGTACAGGCCTAACTACTAACCTTACGACTGCTCGTCAGTACAAGTGCTGTTGCTTGTTACATCAGGGGTAGCGTGTGTTAGAACTCGGAATGCATAGCATGAGGTTGTTTGATGAGCACACATAGACATGAAGCATGAGTGATCATAATGATCATACATATAATTGACCTACTATATATTTTAGTTACACGTGACTTGAATATGTATAACAGCAGTGAGGCAATAGTAGGACATTGTTGTAGAGCTAACGCATAGTACGGTAGCAGTAGTAGAGCGATTGTTATGAGAACAAGCGGCGCTACAACTTCACTTGATCTCAGCGCCACTTATCAGCCCTAACTCTGGTTCCGCAGTGCGTGTTTACGCCTGACTTTGCGTCAGTACCGTACAACTCACAGCACTCCGAAGTAGAGGAAAACATATTACCATTATTTTAGTAGGGCAGCTATGTCAGGGAAGATCGCTGTGAGAACTAGGTACACTACAGAGCAACGTATGCAGCCAACCCCAGTAACAATCACTGCAACTAAGCACCTAATTCAGGCTGCAGTATCTCAACATCACTTATACAAGAAGCAGCCAGCACAAGCCCCCCGGTGACAGGCGCCACGGAGGCTGCTAGCACTCTAGCGCTTGCACGTGCACTATCACCTCCCAGAGCAGACGCTACGGAGGGAGAGCCGTAGTCTCCAATCATCCCAAGTAATCCAACAGCATCACAGTTTTACAGTGTATCCAAGGGCTGCGCTTACATCAGTAGGCCGATCCAACTCATCACGAGTATAAATTGCCCAACCGTGTGCCAGCATACACCTTATTTTAAAGCACAAGTCCTGATTTCTCTGAGTTAACCAGCTTCAACACGTATATGAACTAAACCCGCTATGTTCTAGCTCCTGCTCTGGACAAAATCCATGGGCACTCCACTCGTCGTCGGCACCCCGTTGAGCCTCATGACTCGCAGGACATCAACATTTGGCGCACTGAATCTGCATGACTGTAGAGCTATCAACGGCGCTAAATGGTACGGTCGTGTAGCCTTATGGTTTTTTGTCGCTGTCACTAGGTAAATTGTGACGTCGCCACAATTACAACGCGAGGCAATGTAAATCCTTTTTCAGTCCGTTTTATACGCGTTGCATGTCAACCGGAAAGGAAAATGCGGAGCGTTTCAGTTTCTTTCGTCTATCTCTGTTGGCTGTCAACAATCGTGTCGTCTATTGTTAGTGAAATAAATAAATTTTCTTGAGAGTGTGCTGATGGGAAACTCACGCAGTCCTATCAAAAAATAATAAGTAAAATAATAAGTGAAAATTATAGACTCTTTGTGTCTAGTTATGTCTGTATTTGTATTTTTTATGAAAATTTATCGGCTAATAACCTCTTTGCAGGTTTGCAGATTTAACGAGGTATGAGGCTATGAGCCAATTTAGGAAATTAATCTAGGAGATTGTGTTAACGTTTAGACATGTGACACAAGTTTTTCTATTCTGAAATCAGATTAGCTGGGGCATCCATCCACTCAAAGCTTGATTGACTTCTAGATCTACATCCACCGTGATCCACAGGATCCACTCACAGTGACTCACTCTGCATTCATCACTTTTTGCCATTTGCCCTTCAAACATCCTCACAATGTGTGAAGGTTCCCAGAAACAGGGATGTACTCCATTCTTAAACTTACTCACTATCCTTATTCCAATTCAATAAATTTAAAAAATGTTCCTATCAATGTGTCTCTCTGGCCAGGCCCCATTGCCCCTCGAACATTTTCATGTGAAGACAAATTTTCTTTTCTCTTCCACTCCTGTCCCTCCACTTCTCAGCAATGTTAGGACAATTACCTGCTTATACAAATACATGTACAACTCTCCTGTTGCAGCGTTGCTGTTCCATCCCTACCTAACATCCTACTGCTCATTACACTCTTTAGTGCCTCCAAGAACTGATACTCATCCTTGACTAGTGCCTAATTTCATATTAATTCCTACCAGTTCAGTCTTCTCCACATGAGAGCCCAGCCTGACCAGGTACAGTTGAAACACTGAATTTCCTCTTCAAATCTCCACTTAGGAGGAGACATCAGACAGGTACTGCTCAGGTCAACATTCCATGATTCCCCCAACATGTTACATGACTTTTTTGCACATATTCTTGCAGCTTCTGCCAGTCCAGATTGTGCAAGTGGGCATGGGGTTGAGAACATTACGTGCGTTTTCATTGCCTATTATTTAGAACCAAACCAGCTATGCGCCTCAGTTACTAAGGTTGGCATATCTAGACCATATATACACTGGAGAGCTAGAAGTGCAAACGGCGCGCAGCGAACTGCAGTATTACATGTGTGTAGAGTTTCAGATGACTGCACATGAATGCAAATGTCTTTCGTCAACCAGGGGTCCTACAAAACAGAATGTAACGTCTAGATGGTGCTCTTTCTTATAGCAGTTATAAATTATAATTGACAATCATTGTGGGTTCTTATTAAAAAATTGCCATCACTAACAACACCGTTCACATATCTCCGGACCATATTACTGACAATGGTAACGCATAATTTCCCCCCTCCACTCCACTGTCTGTTCCATGAATGTTGCAGCAAACTTGTTTACCAAATGTGTTTGTGTGTACTGTGTGACAGCGTTAGTTTTCATCTATTGTCTAAATGCAGTAATGTTGAAGTGATGTTCAAACCAGTCAGGGAGTAATTTAATATTGCAGTTTAGCTTTGGTTGCATTCAGACCAAACACTAATGCACTTCATCTTGACTAATATTGCGCCTTGTATTGTGGAATCAACAATTTTTCATTCCCCCGCCAAATTATCCGAGGTTGGTTTTTGCTTGTTTCTCTCACTAACTGCTGACGATCTGGACTGTCCGGTCAAAATTATTACTAATTCTTCAATGATAGTGATGTGCAGCAATTAGGAATCTTGGTGTCAGCTTGGAATAATATGCTATGGAGGAAAATGCGTGCAATATTTAGAAAAGTCTTCACGGGCGCTTCATCTCAAGATTTCACGTGTGCATCAAATATTTTTCATTGATGTTTGCGTGCGCTGCCCGCCAAATTGTGCAAACTGGCCTCCAGTCACACTCACTTCCAAGCTATGTCAGTGACACTAACCTACTGAACTTCTTAATCTTCAACCAGTTGTGTATCATCTATAAATAGTAACTGACTCAACTTCAAACTCTGCCCAATTTCTCCTAACAGCCCTAAACCTCAACCTTGCACTTGCATTCACCTCTCGACACCATTCAATGATCCATGTAGTCTATAAATTGAACTGACGGAGACATACTGCAACTATTTCTCAGTCCCGTTTTACCTGTGAACCAAGCACTGGCATCGCTCCATCCATGCTGACTTACTCTGGCACATGCTTTGCTGCCAACAAAGAAGAAAAAGCTGCCAACAACTTTTTGTCTACTCCATACATGATACAGATGCAACACTCCTCTAGCGCCTCTATTGTTAGATGTTTTTAGATTCATGAAGGAACAGAATGCATCCTCTTTCTTTAAAAAGTAGCATCAACTTGGGTGACTCCAGCATTTTCTGCAGAGCTACTTTGGAATAATAAAAATGAAGTATAGAATCTAGAAACTTTGTATACTTTATGGTGTGCAGCTATAGCTTCTAAAGTTCCAGTGTGACCATGAAGGACTATAAGTCCAGTTTGCACAATTTGGCAGGCAGCGCATGCAAACATTGATAAGGAAAATGTGATGTGCACGTGAAATCCTGAGATGAAGCGCACGTGAAGACGCCTTTTATAATATTGCACGCGGAGACAGCACATCACACGTGAACAATTTTTCAAAAGTATTTGTTGTGCTAAAATTTAATGCACGCATTTTCCTCCATAGCATATTAATTCAAGCTGACACCAAGATTCCTAACCACTGCGCATCATCATCATTGAAGAACTACTAATTTCTTTGACCAAACAGTCCGGATCGTCAGCAGTTACTGAGAGAATTGAACACAAACCAATATCGCATTTTCTGGCGGGAGAATACAAAATTTACGATTCCAAATACACCAGGCAATATAAGTCAAGAAGAAGTGCATCAGCGTTTGGTATGAATGCAATAATAGCTAAACTCTAATATTGAATTACGCCCTGCATGGTTTGAACAACAATTTAACATTACTGCATTCTGACAATAGATAAAAAACAACACCAACGTCGCACACGTTATGTAAACAAGTTTGCTGCACCATTCATGGAACAGACAACAAAGTGGAAGTGCAAAATTACGCATTGTTGGTAATGGCAATTTTTAATAAGAACTGACAATGGTTGTTACTTGAAATTTATAACTGCTGTAAGTAAGAGTATCAACAAGATGTTACACTCTGTTTTGTAGGATGCCTGGTTGGTGAAAGACGCTTGCATCTATGTGCGGTCATCTCAAACTCTACACACATGTAATTCTGCAGTCTGTTACGCGGCGCTCGCACCTCTAGCTCTCTGTTTTGTATATATTTGTCAATGTCTTTGACAGTAGCGCACGTAACTCTACAAACATACTCTGTGAGCGCACGCAACGGTCTAGATATGCCAATCTCAGCTTCTGAGGCGCGCGGCTGGTTCGGTTCTTGACATTTGGCAATGAAAACACACGTGATGTTCTCAACCCCGCGCCCAATTGTGCAATCTGGCTATAAGTTTCAACATTCTATTATCAAACCTAAGTAAGTTTTGGTTAAAAATCATGAGGTTAGTCAGTTACCATTGCTCCCTAAACTGGGGTGACTCCCTGCACCTATCCATATACCAAGAGTATTACCGAAATGAAAAGTCAAAGTTTGAGAGTGCTAATGGAAAAAGCATGTTTATATTAGTAAAGCACCAACCGGGGTGACTCCCTGCATTTTCCACATACCTTGAAATACCTCAAAAAGGATGCTGCAAAGAAACTTTGTTTTGTATAGCTACTATTATGACCATGAAGCACTGTAACTTTGTAAGTTTCAACATTCTATCATAAAAAAAAAAAAAATGTACAGAAAACCCTTTGGCAAGCTATGGTCCTTAATCAGGGGTGATTTCCCACGCCAAACAAGGTGTTCCCGGCACCCTCCATTTATCAATAATTGAAATGTGAATTGAAAGTTCCAGAGTTCCAATAGAAAGAGCATGCTAAATTGTTATGTAAAATTTTATGTCTGACTTCTTTTTTGATGCTCATCTTTTGCTGCAGTCATAGCTACCTGATTGTTGAAGTTTTTTTTTTCTGATTTCACTGTAGGAAACAAAGTTTTTCTCGAATAACTGCAAACTAACTTTACTGGAAGTCATTTCTCTATATCCTGAACTAACGATGATCCTAAAGTATCACTAAATAAACAAATATTATGAAAAATCAATATTTTTGATAATACAATAAAACAAGTAAAAAAATGTATTCCTTCAATTAGCTATATAGCAATCTAATTGCATTAACATGAATTCAAGGTATGCTTGGTAGTGTCAACCAAGGTGACTCCCAGCATTTTCTTCATACTTTGAAATAACTCAAAAAGTACACTGGCAAGAAACTTAGTATATAGCATCGACCGAGGTGACTCCCCGCAGTCGGAAACGTGGGGTGACTGCTTGTCCCCCCTTTTTGGGCACCAAGACGTCGGAAATGTCACCGTTTGACAACGGGGCTTGAAAAAGCAGGTCTTTGTTGCTTAGTATCAGCTACTTATAGAAATTCGATACGCACACAGAATTTATGAAAAATCAACAAAGTGAAGGTCTGTTTTTCAGGTCCCCAAAAATTTTGGTTTGGAAAAATTGACGTTTCGCAAACTCTGATGCTGTGGCTAGAGTTTCCATTGGGTTAGGGCCAAATTTGGTGGTTGATCTCGGAATATGGTGTAGTTCGTTGCGTAAGAAGGATTCTAGGAAAAAATGTAAACTTTTGTAGATACAAACAAATGTACAACTGCGGGGAGTCACCCCAGGTGAAAAAAAATTGGGAGTGACTCCCACACCTATTTTGTTATTGAATATTTTTGTTTTTCTTCAATGAAAAGTAATCAAATGCAATTCTACACATAGCGTCGACCGGGGTGACTCCCCGCAGTCGAAAACCCGGGGTGACTCCCCGCACCCCCCTTCTGGGCACCAAAACGTCGGAAATCACAATATTTGACTACGGGACTTGAAAGAGCA
>SDVV010023099.1:0-12819 GCA_016164225.1 Gammarus roeselii | reverse complement strand
CCCCCCCCCCAGACTTGCCCTCCTCTGCACCTTCAAGGCCGAAATTTCTCCCCTGCTGAACTCTTTCAGTGCCTGAATCACTGACTCCACTGAGCTTGTGCTGGAAGCATCACCACGCCCACACAGCTCCGCCACCACCAAACCGCCACCGGAGCCCACACTCTCGGCATCGGTCTCCTCAAGGCGACCCGAATCGAGCTCCACCCACTCCTCACAACTCTTCCCCCACCCCACGTAGTGGACCTTGACTCTTCCATCTCGGAGGTCAACCACCTTGACTTTGTACATCTTTCCATCTCTTCTGTCTTGACACCTCAACGAGTCTCCCTTCACAAAAACACTCCTGCTCCCAGCCACCGCACATCTTGCTCCAACCATTGTACTCCGCAAAGCAATTATATATCTTGCTTAGTAAAACTGATTTTCAAATTTTATTTCTGCTAAGTAAAACTGATTTTCAAATTTTATTTCTTTTCCATAAAACTTCACATAGAAAAGTTTCGGCACATTAAAACAGGTTTTAGGACAATAAAAGGAGCTTCACTCCACTTCACCTCTTCTTGTCATTAAAATGTTTCTTCCTCTTGTCAGTAAAACGCCAGTTATTATTGGCATACTGAACTTTCTCAGCACACTAACAATTTCTACAGTTAGTATTCGGTACGGGAACAATTTCAATTTTCCTTGTGTAGCTGGTAGCTCTTGTGTAGCAGTTATTATTGGCACGGGAGCGTTAAGACACAAATTCCTGTTCCTGACTGTTGGACAAAATTCAGCTCCATAATTGATTTTGTACAGTATCCAGGTCTTGTATAAACAGAGCAACATAATCCATCTGCTTTTAATTGTAATGGGAAACAAATTTTATGACATTGAGGCAGCTCTTTTTAGGTCTGTCAATGTGTTGGTTCAGTTATTATTGGCACGGGAGCAATAAGACACAAATTCCATGTATAACTAATGAACAGAAAGAACAGCACACATAGTTTTATAACGGTATGAAACACTTCAAAGAACATGGGATCACATATTACACACCCTACAGCCTGCATTGCTACTCAGGGAACTACCACCAATATAATATAATTGTACAACAACATTTGATAGGTAGCTAACAAAATTAATTTGACTGCCAACAGCCACAGATGACGATTTACCTTCCAAGAGCACTAAAGGGGCTGACAATCACCGGAAGTAGCAACTCTGCACTGATGGCAATCGGGTAGACCACAAGACAGATGGAAGCGTGGACCTCCGCTGGCAGTGATGAGTCGAGGAATAAGCTGCAACAAGTAAATCGTTACACCACTAGCTCACCCACAACACACACACCAGCATAGCAGGCACCAGGCACCCAGCAACAATGCAGCCAACATCCTATAGTTGTTTTGCCAACGTTTACATTTACATATTGCGCATAATGATCAACCTTACTTTACTCTAATATTATTTATCACAGAGCAAGCTTCAATGCAATAAGAATAAATCCACTATAACAATGCCTCTCTTAACTGTATATAATACTCATCTTTTATTTAAATTACACAATAGATGCCTCAACGACCAAGATCTTAACGCATATCCAACTGATATCACAACTTCAACGCAGAACCACTCCCATCTCTAACACTCTCCAACACTGATTTGAATGAAATAGTTAGTCCCACATGTTATTTCCAACACACGGTTCCTATGTAAAATACCGCAAAAGTTGATGTAGTACTCAGGAAATAACTTGTATTCAGAGAACAACACTAAAAGCTAATGTAATAATTGACAGCATCTTCACACATGTATACAGACAGTGTGAAGACACCACACGCTCTAATGTCCCAGAAGACAAAACAGCAACCAGGGAACTCCATCATGTGGTCTGCTCCTTACAAGCTACCACAACCAAGAACCCCTCAACATTGCCAATCCTCACTAACAGGTCAAAACCTCACAGTACTACTGGCAGGTGTATGTGATTACCTCACCTGCTAAATCTTCCGAGCAGGTCGATTCAATAACCTTTGATGAGGCACTTCAATTGCATATTCACTGCACTTTATATCAGATTAGAGTGCCAAGGCCATCCAGCGCACCGAAGTCAATGTCCCTTCACTATCAGAAATACTTTCCTTACTCTAAAAAAAAAATTAGAAAATTAGAGCATAATGAAACTCAAAATTAGCACTGTATGAGAGACAAATAAATTATACACATGATAATTCACTAGTAGGATTTTCACCCTACTACATGTTGATTCACAAGCTGAGTGAGGTGGGAGTTGGGCCAGTTTTGCTTGGCTTGCTTCGTTCGTTTTTGGCTGGTTTTTCTTAGAGGGTTTCAGTTGGTGGGTGTTGTAGAGAGTCGAGAGAGGTGGTTAGTGGTGTGCCGCAGGGTTTGGTGCTGGACCCTGTGCTATTTCTGATCTACTTTAGTCACATCACAACTGGAGTGCTGTGTCCTTTTAAAGCATTTGTTGACGACTACAAGCTGTACCTTCGGTACAAAAGGGTGAAGGAGTCTGCAGCTGCTGGTGTGTCATCTGCAGTCGGATTTGGACAGAGTTAGCGCAGTTGCTTTGTCATGGAACTTGAGGCTGAACTCCGGGAGGTGTGGGGTGTTGAGGTTTGCCAAGTGGACTGATGTAAATCCGCTGGCTCTGTACTAATTGAGTGGGATTCCATTAAAGTTTGTTCAATGCCACAGGGACCTTGGTGTGGTGGTTGATGTAAAACTGAAATTCCATCATGTCAGAGAGGTGGTGGGTAAGGCTTCAGGATTGGCCAACAGCCTGCTGAGATCTGCCATTTGCTGTAGTCCTCACTTCACGGTGTTCCTTATTGTGATGCACGTCAGGCCTCTCATGGATTATTGTTTGTCGGTGTGGAATGTGGGTTTTCTTGGGGGTTTGAGATTGCTTGAGTCTGCCGAGGAGATGGACAAGAAGTGTGGATGGTCTGGCGGAGTTGGATTACTTTTCAAGACTGTTGCAACTTGGCTTATTTTCTATAAGAGGAAGGTTCCTCAGGGCGGACCGTATCAAATACTGGAAGATCTGCTGGATGGATGGGGGCGCCAACCTCAGGGGTATTTTTCGGAGAGCTCCTGATGCAAGAAAATGAGGTCATCCCTATAAGCTTTTGATGCTGGCTTGTAATTTGTTTGGAACAGCCTTCCAAGTTTTGTAGTGGAGTCAGATTCCCAGGCTGCATTCAAGGGGCTGCTTGTGGAGTTTCTGTGTGATGTTCTGTTTGAGTTTGTTTAGGTTGGGGGACAACCTCAGGGGTATTTTTTGGAGAGCTCCTGATGCAAGAAAATGAGGTCATCCCTATAAGCTTTTGATGCTGGCTTGTAATTTGTTTGGAACAGCCTTCCAAGTATTGTTGTGGAGTCAGATTCCCAGGCTGCATTCAAGGGGCTGCTTGTGGAGTTTCTGTGTGATGTTCTGTTTGAGTTTGTTTAGGTTGGGGGAGGTTCTTCTGTGACATGTTGGTATCCTAGCTTTGGATCTACCTGCTGGATGTGCCCCCCCCCCCCCGCTTTTTTTGTATTAATGTATATATTGCTGGGATGCTGGAGTGGCGGGTTGTGGTGTGTGTGTGTGTATGTGTGTGTCTGTGCCTGTCTGTGTCTGTCTGTGTGTGTGTCTATGTGTATCTGTCTGTCTGTATCTGTGTGTGGGTGTCTGTGCATGTGTGTGTTTGTGTCTTTGTCTGTGTCTGTGTGTGTCTGTGTGTGTCTGTCTGTGCCTTCCTGTGCTTGTGTGTGTCTGTGTCTGTCTCTGTGTCAGTCTGTGTGGCTTCTTCATGTGCTTCTCTGTTGTACAGTGTGCTGTTCTATAATTATTTTTATCATTAATAGGGATGGTTCATGTGATAGCCAATGGTGCGCACTAATTCCAGTTCCTATACCTGTGTTAACATAGCTGTTCTCAATCGTAAACCTGCGCCCATGGCTGTGCTGGCCTCTTCCGGCTCTGCTGCTCCTCACTTGCTTGTAGCGCTCCTGGAGGGGGCTGCAAAGGTAAAAGATCCTGGTAGGATGTGCGAAGTCTTTGCTGCTTCTTTTTCAGGAGTCTTTGTTAGTACAGTTCCAACCCACTGAGGGAAGTTTGGCGGATGTTGACTTTCCTAGATTGGAGGTCCAACATGTCCTTTCCATTCTTGATCCCAGTTCCAGTGTGGGTCCAGATGGCCTCCATCTACATCTGCTATGGAACTGTGCTGTTGAGCTGTCCCTCCCTCTTTTTTTTAATTTTTCAAAAGTCATTGAGGACAGGAACGGTCCATGAAGCCTGGAGCAGATCGCTGGTTGTACCAATATTCAAGGCCAAGTCCCACACTGACTCTCGAAATTAGAGGCCTGTGAGCTTGACATTGGTTTGCTGCAAATCAATGGAAAGAATGGTTGTATCACAGTTGACTGAGTACCTTGAGAGCAATAATATATTATCACCTCATCGGTATGGTTTTTGTAGAGGCCATAGCACTGAGGACCAATTGCTGTTGACCTATGATGATGTTGGGAGGTGGATTGATGAGGGATGTATTGTGGATGTTGTGATGCTGGACTTCTCAAAGGCATTTGATGTGGTGAGTCACGCTGTGCTCCTACCCAAATTGGAATCCTTGGGCGTTTGAAATTTTTTGCCAGCCTGGATCACTGCGTTCCGCTCTGGCAGAGTGATGAGCGTCACAGCCCAGTTGCTGTGACGAGTGGTGTGCCCAAGGGTTCTGTCCTTGGGCTGCTGTTGTTCCTGATTTAAAGTTGATCTTATCTCTAGCGGTCTCGCATGCAAGTTCAAAGCATTTGCTGCTGTCTACAAGTTGTACTTGAGATACAGGCGCAAGGATACGGAGCTCAGGGTATCCAGTCACTGCAATGTGGGTTGGATACAGTTGACTCAATTGCACGGTCATGGAACCTTGGACTGAATTTGGATAAGTGTGTGGTGCTGCGCTTTTATAGAGGTGGTATTGATTTTGATGCTTTGGTTCCAGCTAACCAGTACGTCCTGCAGAGCAGAGTATTGAAGTTTCTCCCTTGTCACAGAGACTTGGGTGTCAGTGTAGATACCAGTCTCCAATTCCACCATTATATTCGTGTAGTGGCTGCAAAGGCTGGTGGGTTGGTCAACTGTTTGTTGAGATCAACTGTTTGCAGGTCACAGGAATTTATGCTGTCCCTATATGTTGCGCATATTGGTCCTCTTATTGAGTATGCATCCTGCGTTTTGAACACTGGATACTGTGGGTACTGTAGGCTTCTGGTGTCTGTCCAGAGGAGATGGACTAAAAACATTGATGGACTTCCTGGCATAGACTATGGGGGTCGTTTGAGGAGCCTGGATTTTATTTTCCATTCAGGGTCGGCTTCTTAGGGCAGACCTGATCAAATACTGGAAAATTTTGCATGGTAAATCGGAGGATTTGCTATTTATGTTTTCTTTGGCTCCAAGAGTTGGTACTAAAGGTCATGGAGCTGGTGTTTCCTCCTTGCTCTTCTGATGTCCGCAGTAGGTCCTTTAGTGTGAGATGTGTTGGTGTGTGGAATGGCATGCCTGCTGACACAGTGCAGTTGACAGATATCACTCGTGATAAGCCAGCCCTTGCTGATCTGATGTACAAGGAATTTTTAGATTTTGACTTGGCTGATGAAGTTTAATTCATTTGTAGGGATGTGTGTGTAATCATGTATGTACTTTTTGTAGTGTATATATGTATGTGTGTATATGTATATATATATTTATGTATATATGTGTATATGTATGTGTAAGTTTTATTTTGTGACCAATAGAACTGCTGTATGATCAGTTGCCTGAAGCAGAAATTTCATTTTTTTTTCTGCTTCATTATTTTGGTGGTCTTTTGCAGTCTGGCATACTGTGACATTTGTGCCTCCTGTCCTGCTCTGCACTCTGGCTTGCTGGGGTGTGGGGTGGTCTTGAGGCAATTAAGGTGAGAAATACTGAAAAATAATGAAGTCATCAACATAGTGGTAGTTTACTTGTCTACTGCATGCAAACAAAAACAGTCTGCAGTATTAAAGGAATATAAACCAGCCTGTATTTGGTGTATTAGATTAAAAGGATACGGCATGCTATGCATCCAACTACATACTCACTGACCTAAAATAGCAGAAAAGCTTATTATTTTCATAAAACATACCAGACCTTACAAAGTTGTCTAAACCCCAAACAAATATACAAGCAAGCTGGTCTCTCTACCCCATAACGCACGGAGATAACATACGCTCAAGTTGATACGCTTCCACCCATTCCGTTCCTGTATGCACCAGTATGCGTGTATGCCACTATTTGATTTATTTTGACAAAATCAATCTTTTTGCACACAAGGGTGTGTAAGCTTACCAGAATCAATGAATTATGTTTGTTTCCCTACGGGGGAGCCTACTATGACTTGTGTTGAGTCTCAGGTGGAAATGAGGCTCAAATCAAAATTAAGGAATCCTACCGGGACCCCCCTTGGGACCTTTTGGAACCCCCCTCAGATCCCTTGAAACCTGAGGGACCTCTACCCTCCATCCTCCCTCCCTTTCCCTTTCATGATCCAAAATCTTGTCCTCTGAAATAATACAAGTGTAATTGAGCAGGAATCTGTTTATACCCCTGTGAATCAGTTTCAATCTGTGTGTGCTGACTCATGCATGGCTACATGTAGTTTTTTAATTGACCTGATCTGCAAAACTCTGAACATTCTATTTGTAAGAAGTGTACTGTAATTGACCTAATTCTCAAAGCTGTAAACTTTGTATTGCTGTTATTTTTAAACACAAAATTTCACCCATCGTGGGTAGTTGGATTCAAAATCTGATTGCACAATTGGAAACAGCAAGGTTGGTACTTAATTTTACTGTATCCCTGATTTCATATGGCTATTACAATAAAAGAGTTACGACTTATAAAATCTTGACTGGCCATGAGTCATGATTTGATAAGTCACATGACTGATTAGGAGGTCTATTGTTAATATTAGATTGGCTTGGGGAGGATCCCGAATGAGTCTTTCATTTCTTGATTATTCAATATCAAATGATAATAATTACAGGTTCCTAATTAATAATACTACTAAATTATTATTATTAATAATAATTAATAATTACCAAAATAATTTAGAAACTTAATATGTTTATTTCTTCTCATTGTTTTGTATAGTTTCCTATTTGTTTGTAAATTGTATACAAATTAATATAATACTCACACAGTTTTACTCAATTTTGGATTTGTAGGTGTTTTTTCAAATGGGTTTTTTAAGTGTTATTTTTTAGGTGGGGTTTATTAGGTGTTTTTTTTTCGTAATTATCCTGGAAGTACTAGAGAGGAAATGATGAAGAAGAACTGCTGCAGTTTTGTGTGTGGATTGATTCTGGAATAAGAATAATAAATTCAAACATCAAAATGTTATAAGAGTTCTTATACAGTTCAGATATATGGAGAGAATTGGTTAGGGGAGTTTTATAAATTTTGATCGAAGAGGAAGGGAGTCGAAGAAGAGATTTGGGCAGGAAGATTGTGTAGAGTGCTTTGTATGTTGGAGATTTTGATGAAGGGGGATTTTTACCTGCTGCTGATTTGCTGCCTCCAATCTTTGTTGGGTTGTTTTGACTGACTCTATTATTCTGATATTCATGAACATGGTTTTTCAAAACCTATGAAAGTTTTCAGCCTTGGTGCTGCAACTGTCTCCTAGGCTTGCTCATATCCAGAGTGAGTTGACTAGGCTCTTATCTTACCCTTTCGGACAAAAGATCCAAGATAAGTATACCTGAGAACGTATGGATGCGAAATGTCTGCACCACCTTGTCGTCGGGGTTCCCCCTGGCCCTGTGGGACAGGAAGGAGCCGTGATCAATAGCTTTACCGATATAGCTCATCATTACGGTACCATGCAGAGCCTTGCTGCTCCATTCCGACATCTTTTGGCTGCGTAGAAATATATCCTTAGTGATGTGAATCCGTCTATATATACTCTTTGTTTAATAATGCAGAAACGCTCAGGTCTCGTCATTCTTCATTGCATCCCGCACTGCCCCACAGGATGACGGCGACGTGTTGGAGGAGTCTGACGCCCCGCCTGCCTCTGGTGGAACGCGTGGCATCACGTGCCGGGTTAGGGATGTGCCAATGCTCGCCGCACCCGTCTACGACCGAAACAAGAAATACAAGACTGAGAGGGGCATCACACCTGAGGTAGGTGTAGCGGAGAGGCCCTACTAGCAAAGTTCGGATTGCCTTTGGGTTTCAAGTGGGTTGGTATTCGACTCTTGGCGTATGTTGCATGTGTAAAACTGTTGCGTCAGCAAATAGTTATGTGCCATCGACACCTATTAATTTCAAGTAATTTGACTTGAGCCAGCACTACACGTCTAATGGCGTGGTCTCTCTGAGGCCACCGTTCGGGAGGTGTGATGCAAGGCTGCTTTGGTCACCGGGATGGGATGTTTTCACCGTCAGCTGCAGCCTTCCTATTTCTCCTGGGTTAACCTTGCTGACTCGCCGCAAATCGTCGACGGGACTTATCAGCATGTTCACTAATCAACATGTTCACGCCTTGACTATGGAGCTTTTGTTTACAATTCAGCAGCCAAATGACTCTCGAACCTCTTTCGACTATTGCGAATAATACTATGCGCAACACTACTAGCGCGTTCTGTTCCTCTTCCATCGAATTCCTCAATGTGCTAGCCAACGCGTTTTCGCTTCCTCTTCTTCGAGACGAACTCTCGATACAAAATTGTCTCATGACTAGGAGCCTAATCCACAACTCACCCTTCATCCACAGCAGCAATATTTCCGATGAACGCCTCTTTGTGGCTAAGGAAAATAACACGCGCGAGGCTATCAAACCTATACTCTTTTATCAAATTGTTCAAAGCAGCTTGCCTGCTTGGATGAATAACCCATCAACAATTGCCCTAGATTTGCACATAGATATACCCTTAAACAACTACTCCACTCAATATCCACAGCCCAGAAATTTCGAGGCTGCTCAAGGAACATACACTGACGTCTCCAAAACCGTCGTCGGAGTGGGAACTGCAGCTGTGTGAGAAGCAACCGTATGTTGAGGCTGCTTTGGGTGTGTATAATATGCTCGAATTAGTCATCTCAATTATCAAAACAATTAAATGCCCCAAATACTTCATCTTCTCTCAGCCTGGGAGCCCTAACTCAGCTCAAAACTCTGCAATTTTCACACCCCGCTCTGCGTAAAACGCAACACAACCTCTTTACAATGTCAGAGACATAGGCCAAGTGGTCAAATTATGCTGAATCTCGGGTGACAGGGGAGCAAGCGGAAATGAGCGTGTAGGTGCTGTGGAGAGAAATAAGTAGTGGACTTGATATTACATTTAAGGCAATAATTTTAGCTAAAGACGAACATGACTGAAAAATATTTAACTGGTGGTTTAATTAATATGTTTAGCGCCAAGATAATGGTTCAACCACTGCAAGATCAGTAAACTCTGGCAGTGGATTCAACCGGTATTATTATTAACCATTTCAACCTCTATTACAGACAGCTCTACCAGTCGAGTGAACCTCCACCTCTCCTTTGCCACTCCCAATTGCACCAATATTGCAGAGTTGGCTCTGAGAATGTTTATATTTTGTTTGCATCTTATTTAAACATCTTCAGATAGACAATATATTCACATCAGTTAGCTACTTGTCATATGCAGTTCTCATCCAATTAAACACCAAAGAAAGGCTACTGGTTAAGCTAGCAAATAAGACATAAAGATTTGAAATGGTAAGCAATGACTGCCTTCACACCTTAGTTATTAAGAAACAGGCGACCACGCAGCTACATAACTATTTTCTTAGTATTCAACAAAACCCTGTCTCAACAATAATTGGACAATTATGAGGCTGTTCACAAAACATATTGAACTCAGTGTGTAAACCAAAGGCTTCTGATGACAGCGTTGAGTTCCTGTAACTTTAAGAGATGTTATTGGTGGAGTCCCTGCAGGTGATTCTTTGAGTTACTGTTCAAAGTAGGTGGGACTGCACTCTTTAGTTCACAACGCAACAAAAACCGAGGTGACAGAATTGCCTAAAGAATGAAGTTTCAATTAATTATAAGGCAATACTCCATTTTTTTGTATAAACCTTATTAATCCTAATAAACTGCTTGCTTCCATGTGATAACTGCATTTAATATAATTTAATGATGAATGTCCTGGAAGAAAATAAGTAGCAATTAGAAGGTTTGCAAGCAATCAACTCACAGTAACTAACACGCAATAGGAAAACTATTTCTCATGGAACTTGGGGTCCTGGGTTGCACTAGTACCTACATGTACAATAACTCTAAGTGAAAAGGAAGTGCTTACCCCCTGCAGATCTAAGTAGATGTTATACACTGATAATGACCAGTGAAAGGAACTACTGGCTTGTACTGACCAAGATTAGCGAGGGGTATACATCAACCTGCTGCAACGCCCTTGCAAAACTGGCATCCACTCATCACAAACAATTTATCTCGGTACTCTATGAAGATAAATTCCTTATCAACTCCCTTATAAAATCCTTATAGAATAATATGTGGCAACAAAGGGGACCGAAAATGTTTTTGGTCTAACCCTCATTTATGGTGGGACCTAACATTTATCAACCGTCTGTGCACAGGAGACGCGTATATCACTCACAACTGAAATGAATGCAGACAGGGTGCCGTTCAGGCCACCAAGTGGCTATCAGCGTGAAACACTTACTGATGGAATGCAGTGCAACACACTCGTAGCAGCTCAACAAGTGTTGTTACATTCCCCTGACCGGATAATCCTAAACGGTTCTGGCAAATTACGGACCAAAACAAATCGGTGTAAAAAATTATGCATCGGTGCTGGTGGGGAGGTTCTTCCTTCCCTCAATGTATTCCGGTATATATTAATAAGAAAGCACAGAAGCAATGATCTGTATGGATAGCTATTGACATTACTAAGATCTTCAACACAGTTCATAACACGTCTTATACAAACAAAAATCGCAACTCACATTCATCCAAAAGACGAGATGTAGCTTGTTGATTTTTTTTATCAGACATGCTCACATAGTCTATAATAGCAAGCCACCACAAACACGCCACTCAGGGTTGCGTCCTTTCCCTTTCACACTTGAACACCTTCATTCACGACCTTTCTACACCCACATAACCCAGCACCCACATCAACTCATATGCGGATGACCTTACTTTCATCACAGAACAGCACAAACCTGAAACCGCAGCTGCACACTTCCAACAGTACCTGAACTCTCGTGAAGTTTGGCTGCTTGACAACAGAACGAATGTGTTGGCAAGCAAGTCATCCCTTGCATTATTAATGCCAGATAACAGAGAATAACTCATCTACCCTCATGTCACGCTCATTACTCTCATACCCCACAGGCCTACTATCATGATTGTTGGAGTTACATGTCACCACGGTATGACGTTCAAACCTCACACCAACAACATCAGCACCAAAGCCAAACCTGGACTGAACGTGACTTGGGCACTTATTCTCAATCACGTAGGGTCACTACAAGGCATCAATTACAGCACAGTTCAAATACCTCATCAGACCCATAATTTCCAATGCAAACACTGCCTGCTTCTCTGATCTTGATCCCACACCCATCAACTCTTACAAAGAATACAGAATACAGCTCTACGGGGCTGTGAACAAACCGCACCCATTCCTTGTCTGCATGAAGAAAACAAAATGCACCCCCTGAAACATAATTTTGACTGCACCCATTCCTCATCTGCATGAGAAAAAATCGACCCCTGAAACATAATTTTGATATGAGGGACACACAATTCTTTTCTAAGATAGTGGGCCCGGCCCATCTCTGCCAGAATCTACTAGGCTCATGTCAAACCCACACCTTAAACACTTGCAACACACTTCGGCTCCCTTTACACCACCATTCCCCAACCTTGAGACAACACATCTATGCATGAGCAGATACACACACACACTTCATCGCTCCTGCACTGGCTGATCATGGAGCCAACACGGTCTTACAGAGTCATCCTCCAGAGAAGGACGTGGAGGAGTTGGGGTTGCCAGGGGTGACAAAGTTCACTTGTCGAGGCTGAGAGGGCGCCACAAGCCCCTCCAGTCATACCAACGTAGGCTAGGGAACGCCTTATCCGATCTTTGCCTGCGGTGCCTGGACGCGTCCGGTACAGTCCAGCACGTCACGACCAGATATTGCAGCCAAACAGGCTCAATCATAATATCACGTCGGTGCGTGATCTGTGGCAGCGCCCGCAAGACGGCATAAATTTTCGCATGTGTTTAGGTCTAATATAGGAAAGTGCATCAGTCATAACAATCCCCATACTCATGTTAGTGAGTATCTGAGTTTTTGGGTGGTGCGCAGTCTTTGGCTCCTCCACCTCAGAAGGAGCTAGAGCTAAGCAAGAACAAGGTATAAATCCTTTATTTTTGTTGAAGTGTTACTCTTGTATGCACCAGCTTGCATATTATAACTTTTGTTGTCTCAATTCTCTCGATATAAAGCTATTTCTCTGTAATGTAGTAAGAGCCATAGGTGTAGCATTGCAGATACAGACTTTTGGCCGCATTCCCTAGAAAGGGGGGTGGTCGACGGCAAGACGCACATCACACCCTCATACGCTCACACTCACACAACTTGGCCCTTTTGTGCTAAAGGGTCTGGCCGGTACCTCCTCAACACTCAACATACACTCTGGGTCACGAGTGCAGTCCGAGGATCCGTAGTCAGCAGCAGGACGCGACAGTTTTCTCTGGTTTACCTCCGCCGCGTCATAATGCCCCCCCCCCCCCCCC